>JACEVL010000533.1:687500-740000 GCA_020284085.1 Aporrectodea caliginosa | reverse complement strand
ATCGTTGCGCAAGTCAAATGCCAGGGTATAATAATAATAATAATAATAATAATAATAATAATAATAATAATAATAATAATAATAATAATAATAATAATAATAATAATAATAACTAACAGCAGAGTATATAGGCTTTAGCAAACAAATAAGTCTTGGGTCCGGATTTGAAGGAGTCAATGGTAGGCTATATGCGGTGGAAAGCCGAGAAGGGAGTCCGAGAAGACACTGAAACAAGTAAGTAAGTAAGTACGTGCTTTATTGAACCGCTTGCAAACGCACTGCGGGAACATCGGATAAGATTTACAGACTAAGAGTATTAAATCACAAATCATAGAAATAACAAAATCAAAAAAATTAACAGACTACCGAGGAAATAAGATGAGTTTCTTTTATTGAGATCTGAAGGCCAGGACAGACTTTGCAGAGCGAACTTTTGCCTGAAGAGAGTTCCAGTCTAGGGCAGAGGTGCAAAAAACCAAACTTTTTTCAAAATGAAAATTTGGTTTTTTGGTTTTTTGGTTTTTTATGGTTTTTTGGTTTTATGGTTTTTTGTTTTTGAGATTTTCCTATTTTGGATCATAAAACTCATTAAAATGGCATAATACCGTTCATATTAATCAGATGCATATAAATGAAATTAACTAGAACAGTAGAACCGTAGAATGTCATAAAACGAATCTAACAAAGACCATACAACAATTGCCAAGCGAGTTGAAGAGACGCCATTTTTGGCATTTATAATTTCAAAATTTTGTAAAAAACCAAAATTTACGGTTTTTTTGTTTTTTTTTTTTTTTAAAAACCAAAAAAACCAAAAACCAAAAAACCAAGCCTTTAACAGCCCTGGTCTAGAGCCAGAAGAGGAAAAGCACCCCTTTATAGAGAGCTGTCCTTGTGTACGGAACAGTATTGTATTGTTTCTGTAAAGTTATATCGCGCCACTCTCAGTGGCATTGCTGCACCAATTAGAGGCGCTCCCAGTGCGAGAAATTCCGAGAAAATAAGGTTGTCTCTAAGCAGCGAAATTGTAATTGTAATTGAACATTTGTATAGCGCCACTCAGAGATTCAGAGGCGCTCCCGACCCAGGGCGCTAACAAATAAGATAGTCTTCAGTCAGGCGTTTCCGAAACAGAGGAAGAGAAAGGCTGAGGGGCTCAAGACGCAATAATTCATGCGGAAGATGGTTCCAACTGGAGGGGCCGACATAAGCAAAGCTTCTCGATTGAGCAGTTGCACCACGCATGCGAGGGACAACCAGAAGGCCTCTGGTGGTCGAGCGCAGAGCACAGCGACCAGGGAGCGAAAGGATGCAGGGAGGCCCCAGCTCGAAGTAATGAGCGAGTCATGGGAGGAAGTTGGTTCCATAGAGTGACGTTGAGATAATTAGGAGATCACGTTGAGTACAGAAAGGTCACTGTAGTCAGTAGACTATAGATTTAAAAACATGGTTGACTTGTATGCTATAAGCGGAGTCTTTTATGCTATTCGTTTATCTACGGATGCGATGACAAGTGTTCATATTTTCGAGTTTTAGTGGTAGCTCTGGCCAAGATATTTTAAATTCTATGAAGTTTATCAAATTAGATTTCAAAATCCCAGCATGGCCTCAGCAGCGCGTTGCAGTAGAGACTGCTGGAGACCAGGGCATTAGCCAAATCAATCAGAGCAGAAATGAACCATAGCGACTAATCATGTGGATATCACGGACAGACCTGTATAATCTAGAGTTAATGTGTTTACTCAATGACAGGTTTAGTCAAACATGACGCCCAAATTGTGGGCTCAACATCTGCGTTGTATGATCTACACAGAGCCCGTTGACACGTGGTCTTTAGGCCTATACACAGACGCTGACACGTCTTTATAGGCTACACAGACGTCATTCTTTAGTTTATTGTAGGCTACATATTAACCTAGGCCCTATACATAATTTTTATCAGGCATTCGTTACTAGTGGATGAGCGGGCGTGAATTGAAGTCTGTATTAAGAATGTATTGCACGACGAATCCCTCTATTGGGGTTTTTGTGGTTGGGTAGCCGACCGACAGCACACCTGTCTTGGACCCCAAACGTCGACCTTAATGCAGGCCTACTGTACGTGTGCCTAATGCCTATATTATGTGCTTTATCTGACACACACTGTCTTAGCATGCATAATCTAAGATAACATATAGGTCTGAAACTCTAGAACACGACCAATTTTGTATTATGCTCATCTATGTGCTCAGTTTGACACTAATGGTCTTCGATATGGCGGCATCGTTAAATAAACGTATAAACGTATTATTAGTCATTGTAAGTAGGTTTCTTGTAGGTAGCAAGTTGCCAAGTAGACTTATAGCTTGAAACCTAAACCACGAAGACTTTACTATAATGTGTTTAGATATCCATGACTAAGAGCATCTCGAGAAGTTTAATTGCCCTGCGTATAGCCTACGTAGGCAGAGCGTGCCTTCTCTAGGACAAAGGGCATGCCCCCTTCTGCGTGTAGTTCCGGCCGTAGCCTTCATTCCGGCTATCTGCCTCTGATGACTCACCTATCCCTTAGGGCCTGTACCTCCCAACACCCCCTATAATCACCACTGCCAGTTAATTACACGCGCAGACGTCTCTCATCTGGACTGTTAGGGTTTGAGTCAAACGCAGGTTTGAAAACTGTACAAATATTTGCCTACCGACATCATCAGGGTCCCATGATTTCATGAGAAGTCGTGAAACTGTTGGATTCATCACTATAGTAGGCCTATTATAGACTCCTTAGCAGATAGGCCATTGTTTCATTGTAGTCTGGTATTATTATTATTATCATTATTATTTTTCATATCATTATTATTATCATTATTATTATTATTATTATTATTATTATTATTGTCATCACTGTTAGGCCTAGGCCTTTGTCGAAATGATAAGCGGCGAATAGGCCTACAAACACCAAACCTCCATTATATCAAATCGCATTACATAACCATAAGACCATTGCATCACATTTACCAAGGCCCTAATGCAACATTCAGAGCAACTGTGTAGTCTACGATTCACGCATTATTGCGACTCTAGCCTACGAAAGCTAACCAACAATAGATGATAATAAATCACTAAGCTCTCATGAAAGCGAAGTGTCACTGTGTCTATGCCCGACAGCCGACTCAATTATAATGAGTAGGCTACACTGTCGGTGGGAAGATCAGACGGCGAGGGAGAGGACTGGCCACGCGTTCTCACATGTCGAAGCTAAGAAAATGAAGTCCTGCCACTTCTATCTCTTCTTTTATGTATGCACAGTTGTTACAGTAGCCCGTTGACCTACTTATAAAAATTATACCACGGCGTTTTAAAGCAGTCTGTTGGTTCTTAGACCCTTACATGCCTATTAGGCTACATTATGTTAGCCGCCAAAGTTGCAACTACGCCCATGTCTGGGCTAATTCTAACAAACAAATTTAAAATTTAAATAAAGGTCAATGAAAGATACCGCCATGTGCCCAAAATTCCCACAATTCTTTGAACAACTAACTCATATGCTTGGTAAGCATAAAAATTGTCTTGCAGCCATTTTAATAATGTTTCCCCAGTAGATTTCGTTTATTATTAAGATACAAAGTTGACATACCGCAACTTGTTTACATGAGATAATGAAAGTAATGAAATTAAAAACTATAAGTTTATGCCTATAGTCAGTAACACAAAATATTTCTTTTAAAAAGCAAATTAAAGTATTTTCAACTGAATTTTACGGCCCTATTCATGATGCTTACGAGACGAATGTTATAACAAAGCGTCACTGTTATAATATTATTTTTGTTTTCGAATGTGCGCATTGATCTTCTGGAACTGAATTAATTTGCATCAAAATGAAAACAGCCCATAAATTAACGTAGATTGCAGACCCATATTTTGCCGTTTGTGAATAAGATACCGTGCTTGATACGAAGGCGTCGTTAAATAAATTGGAATAATTGATAAGCCTCAAGTTGATGACCGAGCAGATTTATAAATACGATCTTGCAGCCTAGGCCTATTGACTCCGTGACGCATTCTCTCTGAGACTACGCCGTTTTCAGCTATGACAGTAATGCATATCACTGCACCATATACACTTATTAATCTTACTACACTAATTTGAAACTAAACGAATCCACCACTAAATGTAATCCCACCCCAGCGGACTACGACAAATGATGAAAATCCAAAAGAATGTGTGTACTGTAAATACATACAGCGATACATTGGGCACCGACTTATTTCCCCGCATTTCCCAGAATGCGTACTGTTGTTACACTCTGAATCTTTATGATCCTGTTCTTTAGTCTTGGCACGCGTCGCCATTTTTGCCGTTGGAGAAATCGTGAGGTTTGATAAAAATTGCAAATTTCTCTTCTTAATTTCTTTTAAAAGTTTTGCGGAAAAATGTCGGCGAGAACGAAGAAAACGACGACCACGACCACATCGTTTACGAGCAAATCTAGCGGCTCGGCGACGGCCTCTCCCGTGTCGGCATCATCGCCGGGACGGAACGTGCGACCGCCATCGCCAACAATGATCTCCCGGGTCCAAGAAAAAAATGAGTTGGCCTCCCTCAACGACCGCCTGGCCACCTACATCGAGAGGGTCAGGACGCTAGAATCGGAGAACAGCCGCCTGACGCGTATGGTCCAGACCCAAGAGGACACGGTTACCAGAGAAGTTACCGGTATCAAAGGTCTTTACGAGGGGGAGCTTGCGAGCGCCAGAAGGCTGTTAGATGATACCGCGAAAGAGAAAGCAAAACTACAGTTCGAAGTGGGAAACCTGCGCAAAGAGCTGGAAGATTTACGGGACAAGTAAGCATACGCCCTTTATGCTATGAAGTAACGTTTATGTTGTTAGAATTCGGATGCGCAAATGAATGTGGGCAAACTTATAGTATCGGGGCTGAAGTTTATGGAATTGGTTCTGCGCTGTGATTGGTTGACCTGAAGTATACACGGGCTATATTTACCTAGAGGGGAGTGTTTCATATGACGTATTATGTCGTCGCTTTTAGGGTCTTCTTAGGCGTCGTGAGGGTCGGTTAGGGTTAGGGTTATACGGGTAAAAGTGTATTTTAGCGTATTTAATTATTCGCCTGTTGTAGCATTATTATTTTGCTGTAACATATCCTCCATGACCATTTAAATAGGCCAATGAGGACGTCCCACACCTGTTTACTTGAGGCCAATGGCCGCCTAAATAGACTATAACCCGAAACGTACAGCTCCCGATACTATAAGTTTGCCCGAATGTGGAAATAATGCTACATTTCAAACAATTGGTGTATGTAAGTTGCATGTTCAGCTTCTGATTAATGTGATTTAGAGTACGATTTATTTGTGGTGACTTTTGTTAAAGAACAAGGTTAAGTATTATTCTAGCGGCAAACATATAGTATCAGGATGCGTGGGTTTCCAACAAGATACGACATCTTTTTGCATGCTGTCATTTGCCGGAAGAAAACGGTGCTGGTGCGCCATGATTGCCCGGCTCTTGGAAATTGCTTCAGAGTCCGGTTCAGCTTGGTGGCCCTGGCAAGTAGGTTGCTAAGTACTATAGATGAAGGCCAAGCACCGTTGAGGGCGAATTGTTAGAAACCGAGACAGCTGGGTTTTTTGCGCCTACGACATAGGTGAAAAGATCGGCTACATAAAGTATGTTTCAAGAAGACTATGATCGCATTATTAATTTGAGATGATAAAATGATAATTACCGTAACTAGATAATATAAATAGGACATAACATCACTTGTATTGACACTAAGGGGAGCAGTGGACTTGACATATGACCGAGGACAATGAATGCCACCTGATTTTGACGGTTATGACGCTGATAACAGACCTAATTAAGACCACACGAAGATCGTGTTGATGATATCACTTCTAATGTTTGGATAAATTTAAATCTGACAAAGTACCAAGTCCTAAGGGTAAGTGAAAATAGAAAATGAGAGAAGGCAAATACACGAGAGCTCACAAAAGGCAAATGCTTGAAAGCAAGTAAAAAGAACTTGACATAGAGAGTGTTGTTGGACAGGCTTATTATGCATAAGTCTATAGTCCTGAGAACAATTTATGAAGTACTTATACATGAGCCTATCTCCTCTTCAGTCTTCATTTAAACACTTGACATGCCACTATCTTATGCATGAGCTCACGGATATTTTATCTTTGTTTAACTCTGCCAACAAAAGGATCACAAATTCAAGAGAGCAGAGAATGGTAGACAGCTATAAAAGAGAGAGGGAATAGGAAGGCAAGGATGGTGTTATTGGCTGCAGTAATAGGGTCAGGCTGCTCAGGCATGACCTAGTTAGAGTAGAGGCAAAGAATTGGCTTTGAAGACATGAATACAGGTGAAACATTTGCATATAATTATTATCTTACAATGCATGAATTACTGGATGAAAGGCTCTTGTGACCTGTAGTACTGGCACTGCAGCACGAATGGCACAAATTTTCCATCTTACTATTGCACTGGTTCGGTTGATAGTTTATTGGCAAGTTCACTTACTCAACAGGATTTAATATTTCTGTTCTGCATGCTAGTCATGCAGCATGCTTTACTATCTAATGCTAAATATGAAGAGCAAAAGGGGTGACTCACCAAGTCGTTTGTGATAATGACAAAGGATGTATTGCCAATTAGCCATGGTGACTCAGAATTGCCAAACACAAAAGATCACACTGCATAAACTCAAATAAAGGCTTAAATATTTAAGAACACTTCAGTAATTGTGACCCATCACCACGAAACTAGTCGGTACTTAAAAATTAATTGTTTTTAATTTTTAAACCATCTTGTAGACGCTTTAATTACCTTTTCAAAACTGTTTTCAGTTTGTTTATACCTCACATACAACCGAAATTATAGCATTTTCAATCTGACGGTTTACATTATTGTAACTCGAGAAAAATGCGTGTAAAGTTTAGTCATTTTATTATTTATATTCTTCTTGGAAACGACCATTTTTATTCGACAGATTTAGCTAAAATTTGGCACCGTTGTACCTGCACCCATCGCAAATGCATTGGCCAAATGATTTTTATATATATCAAGTAACAAAAAAGTTACAAGTTATTCCAGTTCGTGGATTCGTCGTTGTCTGCATGTCCGCAATCAATGTCACTGGAAGCCACCCTGTCCTAATTTTCATCGCGATCTATAGTCAAATATTTGTGCAACAACTCGCGCACTTTCGCTCGATCCGATCCTTTAACATTTATCAAACTCGCCATAATATCTTCCATTTAGAAAATTATGTTTATTAATCTAAAAATGCACAAAATAAAACAGGCATCCCTTTTCACCGCTCTATTAAACTGACATCTAAACAACATAGGTGATGTGAGTGCGCATGCTCAAAACTGACCTTCCACCTTCAACCAACCGCGGTGCAAGATTTTGTCATGGGCTCATCGTTGCTACCCAAATATAAGATTGTTTACAGATAGTCGACCCTCTTCGGGCCAATCTCTGTGCATAATAAATGAAATATGGTCACAGTTTATTAATAGAACAGGAAAAGGGGATTTCCTTGTTCAAAACAAGACCACACACGGTATGATACTCGACGTGCAACCTAACTAAATGTCACGACAAATATAGTGAAATTTGGACTTACTTGCATTTCAAACATTTTATGGCATTCAATAAAAAGATTTTTTAACGCATTTATATACGTTTAAACAATATTTTTATACGTTATTTGTATAAAATATATATTTTTGTAATTATTTTTGCAGTAATGTCAAAAACGATGGATTTGAGGTTCCGATTGTTTTTGGTCATTTTCTCCTTGATAACATTTTGCGACTTCCGACCGGTTTTGTAATAACGGGCCACAATTAGTTTTTCTGATACGAGCTGAACTAGGATGAAATTTACAGAAATTTGTTGCCTTAAGTAGCTTGAACAAAGAATGCTTATTTTATTAATTGTATATTTAAATGCTGGCTTTTAAGACAAGTCAGTGTAAGATAACATGATTAATTTGAAATGCAAATTAAAATCTGCTTATGTAAATACTAAACATTTTAGGCATTGTGATCTTATTCAAATTTTCTTTGTAAAGATCTTGTGGATGACAATTTGAAACATAAGTTCATTGAAAATAAACTGGAGTTTTGTAAGACTTGCAGAAGAATCTTCAGCACCACTGATTAGTTTTGAAACTACGTGCAAGGCTTGTATATTTGACCTTCATTAGGTTTGTGTGATTTAGGTAATTAGCTTTCCCTTAATATGGAAGGTTTGTAAACTACCACCTTTCCTGGCTTAATGTTGATTACATATATATATATATATATGTGTATATATATATATATATATATATATATATATATATATATATATATATATGCGTGTGTGTGTGTGACTTCGGCCGAGAGAAGGGATCACTTGTCGGGTTCTAGATCAGCCGGAAAATGTTTTTTTTGTAATGTCGTGATTATTGATTTTTGCGTCTAATTACTGCACCTGAAGCTAATAATCGCTGTATAGCCACCTATATTACTCCACATGATGTACTAAGGCCAAAAATCTGGTATTAATGCATCGGGTAGAGACAGTTCAAAAATTTATAGGTGATTTCCCGCCAAATGATATTTTATATTTTCTCTCAGAAGTTCATAAATTTTGGGCCAAACGTTCTGAAATTTTTACCCTGATTTTCTGATGGTAAAAGCTTATGGAAACTGGTAATAAGTCCATTCCCAACAAGTGGTCCCTTCTCTCGACCGACGTCACACACACATATATATATATATATATATATAAAATACATGTTTACATATAGATATATATAATATATCTTTATATATATATATTTATATGTTTATATCATGTATATATATATACACATGCATTATACGAACATTAATAATAATAATAAGACGATTTCTATAGCGCCATAGCACAGCCGAGGCCGAAGGAAAGGGCGCTGTACATAAATGAGTTCAACAAATCAATCACAGTCATATGATTGTGTATATATTATATAACTATATAATAAATCAGATACTGCAAATGTGTTGTACACGTTACATGTACTGCAAGCCCTGCAATGGTGAGTGTAATCCTGTGATTTCGTAAGGGTTGGGAAACAGTTTTCATGGGTTGCTGTGCTGTATTTCAGATAGTTTATTGACAAGTTCACTTAGGCCAAAACAAAATAATGTTGTGTTTCCGGTAACCCGACCAAGTCACTTTTTGTCTTGGGCCCGACTGGGAAAATTTTGTGAAAAAATTTTTTTGGGAAAAAATTATTTAAAAAATATTTTTCTTTTTAATTAAAAATTTTTTTTGAGATTGACATGTGCAATTTAACCTTTGCGACATTGATAACATTGCTTTCCATTGCATACAAATATTTTTGGCCTCAGCAAGGTGAAATATGATGACGATATATTCGTTTATTATTATACAATGATGCAGCATTGCATAAAAATTTTTACAAAATAAAGTTTTTTTCCTACCTACCTACCCAGATTTTAAAACCACTGTTACCGGGAAACACACCTATATTTTTTATAACTGGCCTTATTCAACAGGATTTAATATTTCTGTTGTGCATGCTAGTCATGCAGCATGCTTTACACTACTCAGACTGTTCTGATGTTTTGTCTTGTTATTCATTTTTATCTAGCATTAAGGATCAGTTTATGTCTTTGGGTGCTTGATAGTATTGTGGTTTGCGTGCTGGACTGTCAATTGAGAGATGGGGGTTCAAATCCCCACCAGGGCAGAAATTTGGTTTGAGATTTCTGCTTCATCTGCACCCAAGCCAACTCAACTACGAGTACACTGGCTGAGGCTAAGAAAAAGAAATCGCTAACACTTCATACCCATGGATGCCTCAGGGAGCCCTAGCTTAAGGGACTGCTTTTCTTATGTCTTGTACAATTTGTACATAATGAATGTGGCCCTACAGAACTTTTAAATTACGTGTATACTTAAGACATTACGCTAATTGTATTAGTGCATTTTGGCTGTCCTTTATTTAGCCTGTGAGTTGCTACTTTACGTTAATAATAATAATATACCACAAGTGCTAATAGTTGAATGAAATGTTTTGTCAGGTTGAGAGTGAAAGAGAAGGACCTGACGACTGCGGAAAGTCGCTTGCTTTCAGCAGAGTCTCAAGTAAATGATCTCCAGGCGCGACTGAATGATGCCGTTAATCAACGCCGTCACTGGGAGGATGAGTACAACGTAAGTGTTCAGCTGCAAATTTTTTGCTCTCTGCTAATTATGATTGTTGTAATGGTAATTGTACACTTATATAATGCCACTTCAAGAGAGACTTGTCAGAGGTGCTTCAGACCTAACACAATAAAATCATGATCGAGCAAAGTGGTCTTCAGGTGTTTGCGGAAGAGAAGGCTGTCGCACTGATATTGTCGATCTAATATTTGTGGAGAATTTGCTATTTTAATCACTTGCTGCAGTTGTTTATTGATTTTGTTTAAAATCATTGACAACTTTGAAGCTCAGGGATAATGATTCTATTCAGTCACTCTTTCTGATTTTTTATAAGGTGAGATGATGGAGGTTTGCATGAAATTAAATAAATAACTTTAGTACATAACGAACGTATAACTAAATACGGATATTTTAACAGTTATTTATTTTAGTAGGAGAAGAGAAGATCAATTTATGTGTTGCATCATATAGATCTTGCAATTTATCAATTAAAATAATATTAAATAATAAGATGATTTGTTTAGCGCCATAGCACAGCCGAGGCTGAAGGAAAGGGCAGAGTATAGTAAATTGTTAGAAAGAGCTTTACTGTTAGGCTTCTTGTTTGAAGTCCTTCATTTTCAATTTTCAGGATCTCCTCAGATGAATCCAGTTAATAAAGTGATCCAGTGCATAAAAAGTGATCCAGTTCATAAAGTGATTACTTTTCATTCATGTCTTACTTTAGCTGCTGCTTTCATTTTGGGTTTACAGAAGATTTGAATGTGTGCAGGTGGTTTTTCTGAATGTGCTGTTATGATTTTTATAGAAACTTAAGAAAGAGTTTGACTTGCTGGTCAAAAGCCTGGCAGCGGCCAAAAAGCAGCTGGAGGAGGAGACACTTGCACGCGTTGATCTTGAGAACCGGATGCAGAGTCTACGAGAAGAACTGGCATTCAAGAACCAAGTGCACGAACAGGTGATGGTTATTACAATAGTTCTATGAAGTTATTTTTATTAGGAAAGCCTCTATGCTGTGTGAATCAGAGTTGTAGGTCACTCGGCTACCATGTGGCAGTGCTGTTGTATTCCGTTTTGTGGGACACGGTGGTCGATTGGTTTGAGCGCTTGGCCTGTAACGTGGAGAGACGGGTTCGAGCCTCCACTCAGGTGGTTAATTACTGTGTAGAGACCTCCAGCAAGTCCTTCACTCACAATTGCTCAGTGCCATTGATGTTCTGTCGTATGGTTATGTTATTATTATTATTATTACAGTAGTTTTATATAGCGCCCCTTCAAGACAGTCTACTCAAAGGAGCGCTCCCAGCCCAACCTCGGTCAAACAGGACAGTCTTAAGGCCATGTGTCTTATGTGTGCACTTCTGAATCTATAAGGAGGGCAATATCGAATACAGTTGTATTGTATTGTATTGCATTCAAAGCACAAAAGAAGAGATTGTAAATTGACCACTTGTTAGAAGATTGACAGTTGAAATTGATTGCAAGTTAACAGTTTATGTTAAACTCTAAAATCAATTAAAAATTTTGTGTAAAGTTAAACTCTAAAATCAGTTAAAAATTTTGTGTAAAGTTAAACTCTAAAATCAGTTTAAAATTTTGTGTAAAGTTAAACTCTAAAATCAGTTTAAAATTTTGTGTAAAATTAAACTCTAAAATCAGTTAAAAATTTTGTGTAAAGTTAAACTCTAAAATCAGTTTAAAATTTTGTGTAAAGTTAAACTCTAAAATCAGTTTAAAATGTTGTAATCTCATAGCAGTGAGAGCCTAGTGAATTGTCAAGGTCGGTGAACTTGTGGTAATTGAACTTTCTCTTTAAACAGGAGCTGAACGAATCTGTTCATCGCACACGGGTAGTTGTTGAGGAAGCTGATGGCAAACTACAGCAGGAGTATGACAGTAAGCTGAAGGAAGCACTGCAGCACATGCGCGAAGAAAACGATGAACAGATTCGAAGCATGCGTGAGGAGACTGAGATGGTCTTTGAAAAGAAGGTGGGTTTAACTATTTAACGAGGAGCTTCTTTGGTCACGCTTGTGATTAATTTGCTTTATATTTAACAGGCATGTGGCTATGTTATTGCCTTTGACACACCTTTTAAACGTGCATATATTTTTTAAATACAGACAATCTTAATATTCAGAACTTAACATGATAAATAATATTCCTTTCACGTAGATATGGATTGCTGAATGCCTTATAGATTATGATCAACCTACTGTTGAAGTCCTTATAGGTTAGTCAGTGAAATGTGGTTGTGTGAAATGGTGTGGCTTTTCAGTTTAATTCTTTAACGACGACCTACATTGGTTCCCAGTCATTTTTAGTACACTCTCATCATTAAAGAGTTCAGGTTAGAAATGCTGGAAGAAATTTTGAGCGGGTATGGGGAGTGATTACTAACCACTTAACTTCAAGTTATTCGCTGCTGTATATCTGTTTATTCATGTGCTCTGTGTATGATTTGATGATTTATTTGTTTGTTATGATACTGTTCAGATTGCTGAACTTCGTGACCTTGCTGCCAGGAATGAAGGAACATCCGAGAGAGCTCAGAGTGAGCTGAGAAACTACAGGAAGCGTGTTGATGAACTGTCCAGTGAATTGTCAAGACTGAATACACTGGTATGTTGCACGATGCAGAAATCCTCGAATCTGATCTTTTTTATAGACTTTTATATACACAAGACTTCTGCTATATTATATGCACACTAAGGCAAAAACTGTTGCTGTCATATATCTTAAATTGCTTTAAAACGAATCATAGCACTATTGTATCATATACCTGCTTATATCGGCTGCCGATTGCTCCAAATTTGAGATACCGCAGAACTAGCAGGTACAGTTTTTTGGAAACTCAAATAATAAGCAGCTTGAGGTGAAAGGTTGCACAATCTGAGATAAGTAGGCGAAGCTTATACGCTGCCTTTGATCACAGCTTAACGATTTGAAGTGCGTATAAAGGTTGGACTGTCAGTGACAGTGTCTATGATGACAGATATTTCAGCTGTGAAATTGTTCAGCAGTGCTTTTGTATGTACTAGACATTCTTGTAAGTAAGGCCATTATTTTTATGAGTAGAGCAGCTCAGGATGTCTCTTTTCATTCTTTAGACCCTTCAGTATGAGGCTCGCATCCGTGATCTTGAAAACCAGCTGAAGCGTGAGCAAGAGTCCCATCAGACAGAGGTTGATGCTCTGAATGCTCAGGTCCGCAGCCTTCGAGCATCCCTTGAAGATCAGCTCCAGGAGTACAGGGATCTTATGGATGTCAAGATCCAGCTGGACACTGAGATTGCGGCCTATCGAAAGCTTCTGGAGTCAGAAGAATCGAGGCAAGAGGAATGTTATTAATTTTTGTATTTCTTTCTGTTAAAGTAAGTGAAAGTGACCAGTGTTATTTCTGTCTTCTTCTGGAGTCCAACGAAACACAACAGGAGGAATATTCTTTTAGTTGCTGCGTTTCTTTTTCTTGAAGATTATGTAAGAGTGTAATGTCTTTTCTATCGCCTGCAAAAGTGGGCCGTTCTGTCCAATTTTTATGCTGTATGCTGTTGTATATGATGAACTTTTTGGTTCTAAAGATTTGTTTATACTTTAGTTATTTACCCTTCAATAATCAGAGATTGATCAGTTAATCTTGTCTTTACTTCCTCGAATTACAGTATTCCTGAACTAGTGACTTTACAGTATTTTGGACTTGCTCTGGCAAAGGAGGCTTTTGTCCAAAAAATTAGTTTTGTATATTTTGTGCTAAAATTGATAAGTAATAATTTCTCTTTAAAATGTTGAAAAAATTGTTATTCTATCTTGATGGGTTCCAGAGATATGAATTTTATATTTGTTTCTACTCGAAAGTACAATTTTGAGAAAACCTGTGCAAAATTTATTATCTTAATACAAACCCTAGATAGATTGCAAAGTTTATGTGTAAATTTGTCATGAAATGTTGGAAATATTATTAAAATAATATTTTTTCCATATAATATAAGATCCTATTTATTGATATATGCCAGAAAATTACAAGTGAAAAATTTACACCTGATCTGTGTTTTAGCTAATTTCTTCAGTTTTATCACTGGCGATTTCCGCCTCCTTTTGCCAGAGCAGGTCACATTTATTAAATTCGCTGTAATTTGGATTTATCTGGAGTGAACATCCATGTAGTACAACTGCTAACAGTGTTATCTGAGCATGGTTTGCTTACTGATGAGCCGAAGTTAAAAACAGAACTATAATATTTAAAAAATGTTGTCATAACTAATTAACTAACTTTGGTGCCTAATGCAGGTGTATTTAGGTATAAGTGTTGCATAGAAAGCTTTCTCAGCTTGTCTCTCTCTCTGTGTTTTAGGCTTAACATAACGTCAGAGACAGGTACACCTGGCCGCACTCCATTCCGTAGTGCAGGCGGAGAATCTAGCCGGAAGCGCCGGCGTGTGGACGAGACATCCTTTGGAGCATCTCAGTCTGGTGTGAGCCTGATCAAGCAGGCTGCGTCCAGTGCAGGTTTCTTAACATCAACATCTGCCAAGGATGTTGTGGAAGTGGCTGAGATCAACCCAGAGGCCAAGTACATAAAGATATTCAATTCATCAGTTGACAAGGTAAGCTATTTTAAATGTCAGTTGCACAGTTTAATAAAATCATGCTTCACTCATTTATTTTAAGAATTTAATATAGCGCTTCTTCAAGGAACCTACTCAGAGGCGCTCCCAGTCCAACCATGGGTATATTGATTAGACTTCACTAACTTGTGAAACACAGTTATATTGCTCCTGAGCAGCAGACTCGTCTCCAGTGGGAGTCCATTCCAAACGGAGGGTCAACAATTGACAAAGCTGGTGCTGCCTAATTGAGTTGAGGAGCAGGCCCGGGGGACTAGAAGTTCACCCCCAGCTGACTGTCGGAGCGCTTGACGGCCAATCGCATCAGAAACAAGGACCTGCTTTAGGCTGCTGAGGAGTACACTTGCTCTGACAGTTCCAAGAATAATACAAGTTGGTTTCAAACTATATTTACAATTAAAAGTGAATTAAAAGAATTTGTGTGCAAATCAAGTTGTGATCAAGTGTCTTTCGCTAATGTAACAATGAATTATGATTGCTTATTATTGTTTATAATGTGTATTATTGATGATTTGATTACAGTAGTATCAATTGGTATAATTTGATTGCAATGCAAGATTGCCAAGATGAAATATGTCATGTTCTGTGACACCTGTCTGTCATTGTTAGGAAGTAGCTCTTGGAGGTTGGCAGGTGCGACATGTGTGTGGTGACAATGAGACCTCATACAAATTCCATCGAACCCTTCACCTGAAACCCCAGCAGTTCGTCACAGTGAGTAGAACCTGTCCAACGTCATGCTTCGATTCTCTGACAACTAGATGAGGCTTTCATCAATTAATTTTGGTTGTAGAAAACTGCAATTGCTGTCTAGAAATAATTAACTGTCTGGTTTCAATGGTGTAGCGCCTTGGGTTCATTTAGTTACTTCCCGTTGTACATTGGGTGCCAATCAACTGTTGTCACTTCCTTTTGTGATTGAAAATACAGTGACTATGAGACGTTATGTGGCTTATAATTTGAATTAAGTAATTTATTTCTGAATAATTTGTTTTGATGCTTGTGCAGATTTTGTGGCATGCACCTTCTCAGTGTTTAGCGCTCTCTTGAGATTGTTGTGTTTATGACCTAATGAATTATGTCAACTTGGTCCTTCTATGGGGGGTCCGGTGGCGCGTTGGATAACATCTGGCGAAGAGTGCGAGAGGTACCGAGTTCGAGCCTCCGTTAGGGCGGATTTGCTTTGTAGGCTGCTATTAGCGCCGTGTATTACAGGCTGTCTGTTCTGTTAGTAGTTAACTAGTTAAGATTGTTTCAATTGCATAACATGTAAATGTACAGCGCAGTGCATTTGTCAGGCGCTAAATTAAAGAAAAGATATTATTATTAGCATCTATATGATGAGCTGCATTGCTCTCGAAGCCACTTTTAGTATCCGCTCATCGTTATGAGTGTTACGGTTGCCTGTCTGGTTCAGATGGAGTTGTGGATTGGTAAGTTAGTAAGTATATTCTTTATTGTACCAATTGCATATCTGCACTTTAGTGTACATACATTTATACAGAGTATAGCATTCTTATTATAAATGAATGTTATACTCTGTATAAATATATGTATACCAAAGTGCGGATATGCAACTGGGGTGTCGGTATGTCATCAGCTGATGTACTGTACTGTATGCTGCTGTGAGAAGTTACAGGATTAGAATAGAGCCTGAGATTCGTACTATTGCGTACTGTGTCCTTTTCCTTGTAGGTGTGGAGCTCTGACACCAACCAGACACATTCTCCACCAGATAACCTCGTCATGAAGGGCCAGGCTTGGTTCACTGGAGATGAGATGAAGACCACACTTCTTGATCAGAAAGGCGAGGTAATCGAACCTGAACTTCGTCTGCTTGGCAACTCATAGCCATGTTATTTTTTCATTCCTGAGTGCAATAACCGTCTTGAGCTTCCTCCTCATTGCTGTATATTCCATTATTTTGCTAGGTTTTTAGCATTTAGCCGTTTCCACTACTGTAAAAATAATTCCGTATGCTTAGTTCAGTTTGTAATTAATGAATATCATGAATTTGTTAAAAGTTTGTAATGATGGTATATTTATTCATTCACTCTTTTTCATAACACAGCAAGTTGCAACTTATGTCCTATAGGGATTATATAAACTTGTACTGATAACTGATGTTTGAGTACATGTGGTAGGTCAGTCAGTAGGCTTACCTAGTTGTAAACTGCTTGTAAACTGGTGAATAATAACGGTAACTTTACGTATGGTTTATAGACCAGAGACTAATAAATGTTCTTGGTTATAAAAACAGGAAATGGCAACACTGGAGATGAAACGTGACACAGTTCGTACGAGCACCACATACGTTCGCTCGGGTATTGATCAAGGTGAAGAGGAAGTGAGTAGTTAGTTTTACTCTGTCTTCTGGTTAAAATTACCTGTAAATTATGAAGTTGGCATCTGATAGATTTGCATTACCGAATATAAACTCTGAGGACAGTGGAGGCTGTTGATTCATGTATCAGATCATGTATTGTTGATGCTGGTGAATTTCCAGAATATTTTGCTGTGTATATTTTTATGAATAAATTTAAATTTGTGATTTTTAATTTAAATAGGGCTTTAAAACTTTAGCATTCTGTGGTTTCTAAATTTTACCACGAACTACATGTAAGATATTTTTAATTTGCTACATGAAACGATGATAGTTACATCTACTGTAGTGTGTATGGGTTTAGTTAGAGAATGTTTAGGGTGTTGAGAATATTTTAGGTTATTTCAGCATTATCCTGTTTTACCTGCGGCATAGTTTTCACGAGGCTTCAATGGCCCATTAAAGCAGTTGTCCCTTGACAACATTTGCTATTTAAGGGCAAGATTGGCAACCTAGTTGGTAGGTTGTTGCTGTCATGATTGTATTTGTTAACTGAAGAAAGTTGATTGTGCTATTTCAGGATGACCAGCAACAAGCTTCTTCTTCCAAAGGTGGATCCTCCAGATGGAAAACCTGGTCACTGTTCAGCGTCCTCCTGAAGTAGACACAATAGCGGTCTAGGTACGAGCTTTTATGTCTGTTTTGTCATTCTTACTACAATAGATGGCTAATTAATGTACCATGTCTGACATGTACGATGTCAGAGGTGTCTTTTATCTGTTTACATATAATTTATGTAATATAAATATATAAATTTATACATGTAAAACATCTATATTTAATATATTTTCAATCAATCAATTTTCGTTTATTCCGAACACCAGGCTGACAGAACGCAGCTCGTTATGCCAATATTTGCCAATTTGATATTTTAGAAGACCTTTTAGACTAGGTTGTGTGATAGTCTAGTGGCTGGCTTTGGTTATTTAGTCCTGCAAGGGTTGAAATTTGTTTCACATTTCTAGTCCAACTGCACCCCCCCTCCCCCAGCCAACTCAGCTACAATGAGTACACTGACCATAGACTGTTGGTGGGAAGTTCAGATGGCAAGGAGGAGGACTGGCCACCTGTTGTTATGTGCTGAGGCTAAGAAAATTAAGTTGCTAACACTTCATACTTTGGCTGCCTCAGGCTAGCATAACGGACTATTCTTACTAGACTGTTTTATGTTTTTTCCATTTACAGAGTTCTTATGGAGAAGACAAAGAAATCATTGATCAGTGCGCTTATTTTAACATAAACATTTTAGAATTTAAACAGATAATCTGACTGGTTATGGTATTAACATGTTGAACATTAGTTTTGTGTTACTATAGTGTAGAACATTTACAAACGTCTCGTGTAACTGACAGTTCGCTTATGGTGGATGATCCCCAACAGTTTATCAGCAAAGTGGCATTGCAAGATGGAAACGACATTGTAATCATATTTACTTAGTACTTTCGACAGTGACATTGACTGTGTCGCTTTGTAGTAGATAGTAAACTATCATCTCGAACAGTAGATATGAAAACAGGTTAATGTAGAACATTGCAACCTGACTATTATTACAGTAAAGTCAGGAAGTTAGCCATAATTAAAATTCATAAACCATTTTGGGCCACCGTGTCTTTGGTTTTATTCTAAATCCTAAAATTGTAGGTTGTTTGAATGCCTGCTGACAGGCTCAATTACTGATGTTGCATCAGTCTGAATCATGCTAGGGAATAGTTGATTGTCCAAATTGGGATAATGGTTCAACTTTCTTTATCTTAATGTTACGATCGTTTAATGGCTTGTAATTTACAAAAAACTGACCATCAAACACCAACCAATCTTCAGTTTGGTAGGAAGGAGAGTCAACCGTCGACATACGCTTAGAATGTTTGTTCTGATGTATATACCACCAGCTGGTTTTTAAGACGGTGTAACTTTGAAATCTCATTATGTCTAGCATCTCGCACAGCTAATGTACCATGTACAATTGCCATGTCAGGGTTGTCTTTCATGAAGTTCTTAGCCAATATCGGGTGCTAGTTGAGTTAGTAGTTTAGTCATGAAGGCAGTGATAATGTAAGGTGTCATTTCAATTTGCAAGACAAAAATTGGGATGTGAAGACAAAATGGCATCCATGGATCATGTAGAAGATGTTTGATTTCATGGTTAAAATAGCTGGAACGAATTCTTTTTTTTAAAGGGAACTCCCGAGTATTTTGATGTCAAATGTTGGTTCTGATATTTCTTGGTTTTCCATCTTGCACTGTTGTAATCAGTCTGAGCCGTTGTCTTCCAAAACTTGTGCTAATTTGCCGTTTGCCAAGAGTACATTTAACAAAAGAATTGCTTCCATTTATTCGTGTCGTTAAAATGTAATTTGAATTTTGAATTGAAAATTTGATTTTGATGATGCAAAAATTAACATAATTAAAATTATTATCTGATTCTGTCCGCTGTTTAAATCCAAAAACCAGTTTGGCAAAACTAGTGAGGGGAGTTGGCAGGGTAGATAAATCATTTATTAAATGCCTGTGTCAAGATGGATCGTCATCAAGCTAGGTTACTTTGGCTGCAGTGTAAAAATGACAGTTTATCCAACAACAGAACAAGGATTAGTTTTTCTACATTTGTCTAGGTATGTTTTGTTTCTTGCTTTGCTGTAAATGTGATGCTTTTGTGACTCAGTACATTAGAGTAGAACCAGCTTTGGAGATTTTATATGTCAGTGTTTGAAGGTTGATTTAAAATCTGTATGTGATTCCTTTGGTGCTTGTAAAGATGCTGGTTTACTAAGAGAGATATATTAATGACAGGTATTTTGATTGACACATTCTCTGGGTGCAGTGTCTGGACAACTTTCGTTGAATAATATTTTTATTTAAGTGGCTGATATTATGGTAATGTGTTTCCTGGGCAACTGTAGGAACTTAGTGAAGCGAAATTTAAATTTACACATTTCCATTTGAAATCTTGTTTTTTTGCAGCATATTTGTAAACCTTCATTTAACTCCATTTTGCATTCCACTGTTTGTATTTTCTGATTTCCTAGGGCTAAGCTAATTTCGGGTAAAAAATTTCGGTTCTTTGGAAGATCATGGGTTTTCAGAAATTTTTTCTTTTAATGCGTCTGATGGATGATGTAAGGCAGCAGTGTTTCCAGCCAAAACAGATTGTGCAGAGTAACTACCACGTACTGCCGCTTTGGATGACTAAAGACCAATATTGTCTTAGACCGACAGCGTGATTGGGGATGATTTAGTAGACCACTTCTAAGTGTTGGCGTGTTCTGTTTTGTTATTAATGCTCAGAATGAATGTGAGAACTTTCAAATACCAGTGACAATGATGTGCTCATGGAAAACAGCAAACTTACCGGAATTGATGGTTGATAAACTGATTTAGCATTTGTGTCCCTTCTAATATTGTGTTTTGAATTTATGAAGATGTGTAAGTGATTTCAAATCTTTAATTGAAAATAATCATAGACTTTCATTTGTAAACCGTCACTAGCCGTGCTTATAAATTTTTTCAGGAATCATGCTGAAGAGCAATGCAACATTACTTAAATACAGAACACTGGCAACAGCTTGCTTTTGAAAAGGATTTACAGTTCGCAATAAATGTCAGAGTTGGATTTTGAAATTCACACAGCAACTGCATTGACTAGATACCTTATGGTGCTGTCCTATATTTTTTTGGGAATTTTGGCCATTTGATTACCGTGATTCGATTCGTAGGACGGCACTTCCTCCTCACTGGTCAAAAATTCTCTACATGGATAGTAGAACAGGTCGTGAATTTTTTGACATTGTTGGGATAGGCAGCTTTTTGTGATGAGCTTTGAATTTTCTGGAGTTTTATTTTCAGAGTTTGTTGTTGTGCCATTTTATACTATCCAGATTTAGCAGGCAACCCTCAGTCTGAATGAATTAACCCTGTCTCTGATTGGGGGCTTAGCCTGGTCACCCTCTGGACCAGGCTACACATCCGTGTGTGCCGATACACTTGTACCTCACACTTGTGGGCTTCCTGCTGCTTCCAACCACAAATTATTACTTTGTAATAATTGACAGAATGTTGATTTCAGAAACAAAAGCTGTCTGGGAATTTATCAAAATTTTTATGTATACTGGGTGTTGACTTGGACCAGAATTCCTTTGTACATGTATGCAGTATTCTCATTTAAGGGACAGTTAATAAGGGGAATGGGGGGGTGCACAATAGTGTAGTGGTTAGCGTGCTGGACCGTCCATCAAGAGGTCAGAGGTTCACATCCCCGCCTGGGCAGAAATTAGGTTTGAGATTTCTGCTCCTAGCCATCTCGGCTATAATGAGTACACTGACGGTACACTGTTGGTGGGAAGATGAGACGGTGAGGGTGAGGATTGGCCACCCACTCCATATGCTATGGCTAAGAAAATGAAGTCACTAACACTTCATGCCCATGTCTGCCTCTCGGGATGGCTCAAGGAACTGTTCTTCTAATAAATGGGAATTCATTTTGAACTCTGGCTTGAGATTGCTTTTTTATTAGTATATTACTTTGAAGTACACTGGACGTAAAGTCTGGTTATTATTTTTTAATGTGTGCGCCTTTGGGTGACCGAGATTGCAGGGGGTATTTTTTTGAAGCAGTTAGAATTTGTTCTTTCGTGTTCATGCGTTCCTGTGTGCAAAATCAAATTATGTTGGTTGAATAATTATCAGTGTGCTTCTTTTGATGTTTATTTTTGTTCCATTCTTGTTCACGTTTGTAATAAAAATTGAAATGGTTTTTAAAAACTATTTGTAAAATCTGGGAACCTGACAAGTTGATCCATTTGCGGTAATACAAACAGGCATATATGTTGAGCTACAAGACAAAACTTCTCAACATACTCGTGTTACATTGGACAATCCAAAGCAACTTGAATTTTCATATTTATGTAGAATACTTTTGAAGCATTAAAAACAGAATTATCTCCAGTTAATACTGCATATTCGTCAGAATTGTGATTTATCATCTTCCATGTGAACTTTTGAGAAAAGTATTGCGTTAACAACACCTAGAAATAAATTGACCACTTTTTTTCAAACAGTTGATAAGTAGAAAGGGTAAAATGCAGGCCTGAAAGAGTAATTGACTTTTGTGGCTGTAGTCTGATAATGTTAACACTGTATAACACAGCACTACTATTGAACTTAGATTACCCTGCTTGTGTTACAAAATCTTATTTATAGTCTACTTTATTCAGAAGATCATTGTCAGAGAGGTGGCAAACTATTAGTAAAGATTGTAGTGGTTAATGGTATGAAATGATTATGTTCAACTCGTTATGTATGGATTGGTGACCATTCATTGTCCAATACTCCGTCTAATCTGCCATACAGTACACTGTACACGATGTTCAAACATTCAGTCATTACATTTATATAGTGCCTTTTAAATTTCTACTCCAAGGTGGTGGGAAAATTTGTTTTCCAGAAGGTGGAAATTATAATTGAACAAGTCTTTTTGCAGACAATGACCGTTCAGTTTTCCTTCCTAAACAGATGTCGAAATAGAGGACCAAGCCTGAGTCAAATCAAATATGTTAGTGTAACAATATCAATCTGCATTTTGTTAAAGAGTTTAAATCGACAAAAAATTTGATTTATTGAGATCACTGGAATATACGACCAATCAGATGACTGCCTTCACCAGATAAGCTGTCTCCCTGCCTCCTCTGTTACAATGCTTTAATGTTGCGCAATTATAATACGTGTATACACTTATGTGACACTGGATTATACGACCAATCAGATGGACTGCCTTCACCAGACAGACTCTCCCTGCCTCCTCTGTTACAATTCTTTAATGTTACGCAATTATAACACGTTCTAAGGATCTTGTTTCGAAATTCAGGCGCCGAATACAGATGGAAGGTACAACTGCGGGTGAATGGCTGCATCCGATGCGATTGGCTATCTTCTCGTCCTTTACTTTTTCCCACTTCGCAGCAACATGTCGATCATTCCTGCGCAAAATGGAAGACGTCAGCATAAACGATTTTTCAGTGTAACCAATACATCAGACAACTCATAAATAAAATCCAACCATACGTCACTGTCATAATTGTAAATAATTGAACGAAATGCACGTAATCTGGGTATTTACTTCGGTGGATGACGGAGGATGGTGAGTGCACTAGATTGCCCTTCTCGATCCCATCGGCCGATAACTGACGTATCGCAATACACGATGATCTCAGCTCAGTAGTTCAATCGGAATCGGTTAAGCAGCTAATCAGCTGGAAGAGAATCCGTGGTGTGGGTGTGTTTGTATGTATGTTTGTGTGTGTTTGTATGTATGTATGCATATATGTGTGTGTGTGTGTGTTTGTGTCTATGAAGCAGACGGATGAACGGACACACATTCATTGGATCGGTCAGAGAGACAGAGAGAGACATACACACACAGACATAGAGAGATATGGATGCATACATACATATAGAAAGAAAGTCATAGAAATACAGACAGACAGAGAAACAACAGGTCGAGAGAGGGACAGATCGACAGTCACAGCTAGAGAAAGATATAGAGATATGGACCTACAGACAGACAGACAGACAGCGTCTGAGACTGAGGGACTTCACATAGTCAGACAGACAGACAGACACAGAGAGAGACACACACACACACTCATACATACAGAGACAGGGATCCATCTTGCGCTTCAATGAGACTGAATCGCAGCAACAGGTGCGTCATACTTCTATCATGATGAGTCATAATTTTATGGATCGTTTGTTTCGGTGGCATTGAGGTGGTTGCTCTGAGCCCCAGCACTCTGCAGGCAGACCCACTGGGAGTGAGGAGGACGAGAGGGACGAGGAAAAGAAGAAAGAGGGGAAATGAGGAAGAGGGATGGGAGGAAGAATATAAATAGGAAAAACAGGACCTGTGGAGAAGGTGGAGGAGGACTGAAAAGGAGAGGACGGCAGAGGGACTGAAGAGCAAGAATGTATAGTTGCAGGAGAAATAGGAGTTGTTATGGGAAAATAAAATTAATAGGAAGCGGAGTAGGTATGAGCAGTTGTTATAGCGCTCCTTCAAGATTTCTAAGAGGACTACAAGAATCGTTTCACGCCGAACGCGTGAGCAATAATTATTGCGAGTGAAGGACTTGCCCAGGGTTCCTACGCGAGTAGGTAGAGAGTTTACGGTGGAAGGAAAGAAAAAGAAGTAAACGACAAGAGAAGCCGGATAATAAGAAAGAGGATGAAGAGATGTAGCCCTGCATGCATAGGGGCCTACATACATACACGCGCGCAAAGTCAATCAATTTTCGTTTATTCGGAACACCAGGCTGATGGAACGCAGCTTGTAACATTAACTAGTTAGTTGTAGATTTATAATTATATGTGTTCTTTTGTATGAGACCTTATCCTATCTGTGTATTGTTTAATTTAGTTTTATTTAGAATGATTTTTAAAGGGAGGTTACACATACGCATATACATACATGCATTCATATACGCATACTTATATACATAAGCACACACATACATACTCACAAACATACATACATCCATAGATGCATACATAAATGCATTCACACATAGCCTACATACATACATGCATACATAGTCAGTGGTGGCGCCAGAGGGGCTAGGGGGTGCTTAGCCCCCCTAACTGCGGCTCAGCCCCCCTCCCCCCGAAAAAGTGGGAAATCACTGCAAATCACAGCGAGGAGGGGACAAAAGGAAAGGTTTTTGAGCTTTAGCCCCCGAAAACCTGAAATCCTGGCGCCGCCACTGCACATCGTACATAGTACATAATACAGAAAAAGAGGGCAGATAGAAGAGAATGATGACAGAGAATAAGAAGGAAGAGGAGATATTTTGGACGAGCAAGAAGTGGATCAGTGCGTGATAGGAAGGAAGGAAGGAAGTCTGGCAATTGGCGCCTTCGCTCCAGTTGGATGACATGCACTTATGGGCCTAGACGTCACGAGAGGGCGATCTGAGTGAATTGATGCTTAGGACTCAACATGTAGCCACTGAGCTGAGCAGACCCATCCGCACACTGGATGACCCCGCAAATACAATTACTCTGATCGGGGTTAATTTCTTTTATTGGGGTCAACATCCCTTCCTCTCATTCCTCTTTCTTCTCCTCTTCCCTTCGTCTCTTCCTGTCCGTCCGTCTCTCTTCCTCCTCTTCCTCTCCTCCTACTCGTTCTCTTCCTGCAGTCTATCTATCTCCTCCTCCTCCTAGTCTTCTTCTCTGTATGTCTGTCTTTTGCCTGTCTGTCTATCTATCTGTCTTCTCCTCGTGCTCTTAGTCTTCTTCTCTGTATGTCTCTCTTTTGTCGGTCTGTCTACATGTCTCCTCCTCCCTCTCCTTTTCTCCTCCGCCTCCTACACTTCCTGCTGTTGCTTTTTGTTCGTCTGTCTGTTTTTCTGTCTGCCTTCTCCTTCTGCTCCTCGTATTCTTTGTCTGTATGTCTGTCTTTTGTCTATAATGTCTTCCTATCCTCTTCTTCCTCCTCCTCCTCCTCCTATCTCCTCTTTTCCTCCTTCTCTTCCTCCTCTTTCTTTCTTCTTCTTCTATTCCTCCTCCTCTCCTCCTGCTCTTCCTCCTCCACCTTCTCTTCCTCCACCTTCTTCTCCTCCTTTCTCCACCTTCTCCTCCTCCTCTTCCTCCTCCTACACTTCCTCTGGTTCTTATTGTTCGTCTGTCTGTCTGTTGTCTGTCTGTCTGTCTGTCTGTCTGTCTGTCTGTGTGCTTGGCCAAAAGCATCGTCAGTGGTCGCACAGTCACTCATCAGCTGATCGGCCACTCCTGTAATTTATCGTTGGTGCGTCATCGTGACAGTCGTCGTTATCATCACTACCATCAGTAGCAGCATCAGCACTAGCAGCAAATCATCAGTCACTCGTAGGCCTACTAATCAGTGCAAGTGCATCTTCGACCATCTAATTACCACCACCACCTCCTCCACCACTTCTACCGAAATCAGTCATCATCATCACCATCTTTCTTCTCTTTCATCCGCTTCTTTCCATTATTTCCATGGTCAGCATCCTTATCAACTTCATCGCCATCATCACCATAATAATAATAATAATACTAATAATAATAATAATAATAATAATAATAATAATAATAATAATAATAATAATATAATAATAATAATAATAATAATAGTAATAGTAATAATAATAATAATAATAATAATAGCTGCAATAATAAAGATAAAGATAATAGTAGTAGTAGTAGTAGTAGTAGTAGTAGTATAGTAGTAGTAGTAGTATAGTAAGTAGCAGTAATAGCAGTAGTAGCAGTAGCAGTAGTAGCAGTAGCAGTAGCAGTAATAATAGCAGTAGCAGTAGCAGTAGCAGTAGCAGTAGCAGTAGCAGTAGCAGTAGTAGTAGTAGTAATAATAATAATCATCAACATCATCATCATCATCATCATTTTCATCATCATCATCCTCAACAACAACTTCTTCTTCTTCTGGTTCGCTGCCTCTTAGGCAAGAAGTTGAAAATGTCCGACGTCTCTCTCCTCTCGTTGTTGGGTCTCTTCTTTCATCTATCTGTAACCATTTTTCATCATCCAATCCAGCATTAACCGTCTTGGTGTTCCTCTTGTCCTCCTCCCCTCATCATCATCAGCAGCAGCAACAACAACAACAGCAACATCATCGTTGTAGTCGTCGTCTTCAAGGATAGCAGAGTTGTTGAGGAGAGCGGACATTTATTTAAGTTACCGAGAACTGAATTTGAAACTAAGCCTACACAAGACAGAACCGAGAAGGCTAATAATAAGTGTTGACAAATGGCGGATCGTCTATTATTGTCCGATAGTGCTTTCAAGCATTCGTCTCAATAACCTACAGATTCACTCGCAAACAGCATAAACAGACAGCCTTGTCACATCGTCCAACACACGACAAAATATTTGCTATGTCAATTAAGCGATAAACTCTATACCTGCTACAGGAAGTGCGAGAAAGATGGCCCTGTCAGATCAATAAGTTGGGCTAACAAATATGGTGCAACTGTGTGTCTGTGAACATTATTTTATATGATGGATTTTGTGAAAAACTCTGAAAGGCGCCCCTCACTAGAATACGAACAAATTCGTTTTTACGCAAATTGACCACTGACAATATCTCGCAAACACGTAGAATTATCACAACCAACTGACTGAGTTGATATAATAAGATAAGAATATTCTTTAATTGACCAATAATATTGCTATCCACATTTTGGTGTACAGACATGGTAATAAACATTCATCATCAATGGAGCTGATCAAGACAGTCAAGTATTGAAAAAATTGCACAGTCATGTTGTCCTAAATCCGAGATCCCATAGGGCCTATGTTATCAAGCCATCTGCCGGAGGGATTATGCGGTCATTATGGGCGCGTGGGCGTTTGTTCAGAGTTCCCGCTGCTTTTCGTCATTAAGGGCGATCCAATGTAATCTTCGAAATTTCTCAGCGCACGCAAAAGCCGAGTGAGAGAGACCAGCTTATTGAACGGCGCTATATCAAGTTCAAATCAAATCCCCAATAGCCAGGTTGTCTGGTTCGTTCCGATGCCAGGAGCCCAGGATAGACTCCGGGGAAGTCAAGTCGAGGAATGATCACATGGCATTGCGTGCAACGTATGGTGCAAAGCACTTACGACACTATGCTTCGAAACGTCAATATCCACTACAAACGGCTTTACAGTAATCTGATGATCACCATCTTTATTGATGCACGAGATATCTATAGTTTATTGCTATGGACGGGCATTGATCCGAGTTGTCTGCATCGTTGGAATAATTGCATGTTTGCTCCAATTTGCTTAAATGTGATTGGTCCAAATGACAGCGGAAACCGAGCGTTATTGACAGTTAATTATTAAGATAGACGTTTCGAAGCATAGTGTCGTAACTGCTTTGAACCCTACGCAGCACGGAATGCCATGACGTTGTGTTGCTATAGCAACAGTGCGTGTACGCAGTCAACATTTGTTTACGTGGCTAATCGTGTCTGCGTGTATTTGTCCCAATGTGTGCGTCAGTGGCCATCATTGTATGCGTGGAAGTCTGTTTGTGTTTTGTTTGTCTGGAGTTTGTCCGTTGTCGTTATACTTGTAGACGTGATGGTTTATTTCAACTGGCATGAAACTGAGCAACAAATTACCGTTGTCACGCGACGCTACAAAAACTCCGCCTCTCAATTTCGCCCCAGACCCACTTGTTTGCCAGGTAAAAATAACTCGGTCTCTCATCTAGCTTGGATCTCCGTGGTATCAAGAACTGTGAGTGGTATCAAGACGACTGTCTGAGTGAACTGTCGCAGGCAAAAAGCACACGAAAGGAACACAACACGGGCTCAGACCATTGGAAATTAGTTCAAATTGCATACTGTTTGCGCCTCGAACTCCTATCCTGTTCTTTTTCGTATCGATGACATATCGTTTGCCTAATCAGTATATTCAGCCAAAGATATAGGTGCCCAGATATTAGAAGATACATCAGACAAGAGATTCCTCGAAGCTTAAGACAATACACACAGTCTTCTTATTTTAGTGTATCTGTTCTGTAACTGTAACGTAAACACATTAATCTTGAATCAGTATATATATATATTGTCTATTATTATAAGTCAATATAAATATATAATTACTTTTGTGCCAGATTACAGGTGGACACATAGAAGTACAGGAGTCTAAGAAGTTTAAACTCGTCCTGAGATGTCTCATCTCAGGACGAATCCATCTATTGTGGACAGAATTAAAGGACCAAAGAAGCTGACTCTCCTCTTTTGAATGGTCATCTGGGTCGCTGAAATACGCTTTCGCCAGCTGCGCTTCGTGATGCCTTGGCCCTCAAGCCAGGCTATTGAGCAATATGAACCAGAACACTTGGCGTTGGTCGGATTATATATTACTACGTAGACCTCTCTCTGTTAACTCTCTCTGAATCGGATCCCCACTGGACTCCTCCGGACAACCACGCAGCCTGACACGGCGCAGTGCTCGTGAATAAACCGGTGCCCTGCGCTTAGATCTCGAGTTACGCTTTAGAAATTTTGACTTTACGGCCGCGATGAAGAACCGCGGTCTTTCGTTGTAATCAGAGGATTCCAGTTTCCGAGCTTCGGAGTCAGGTCCATCAGTCAGCTGTTCCCCACCAACAAACACATCTTGAGGCACATCGTCTGACGGTTGATCGGACATTCATCCTGAACAGCTTGATTCAAAAGTGAAGAAAGCCAATGAGGCAAGATAAAAATCCATCCCAGTGTCAGATACGGTCCAAACTGAAAGAGGTTTCCGCTCAGTGGCGGCGCTACAGCAGGGTCCCCCAGCCGGCAAATGCCCCTATTAAAATCGCCTAATCGTAATCGTAAACTCGATATTTCGCTGAGAGCGCCCACAACGATTACTGAAGTCGCGGGAACCAGCTTATTCACAGGCGCAAATGCTCTGGTAAAAAAACCTGATCGCTGCCCTGCCACATGGCTGCCAGAATTTTTGCCCTGCCGATAATAAAATTGACGCATATTTCATATTTTTTATATCCTGAGAAAAATATTATAATACGTTCGCCGTAATTAATAATTCCTCATTTTGAGTGAATTAAATGCACTGGCATTTAGTGGCCGTAAAAACTCGTTCGCAGTCGAAAATTTCGTATCACGGCGCAGTAAAAAAATTTGCAATTCAACACAATGACGTGATTGACGTTACTCGAAAACTCGATCGATGCATCATCGACGTATATTGTAAATTGAAATATTTAATAGCAATTTTTAACTATTTTTTTATTTTCATTCGTTATCGATAGCGTGAACTTGTTATGGTGACCACTGACAATATTATAAGCTCGTGCTAACGCGCTCGCCATATAAACCGTCCATGCACTGGTTACTTGTATGACTGTCCTGGTTATGCTCTGGTTAGAAAAAAATGTCTGGCTGTTCCTGATTATGCTGATTATTGTATTCCATATTGCATTGTATTGTATGAGCACTTGTTATAGCGCCCCTTCCGAGATTTCTCCTCAGAATTAAGCTCACACAACCATACAGCGCACCCAAGGACACTGAATCGGAGATTTCACGCCGATATTTACATGAGCTAATTGCTAGTGAAGGACTTGCCCAGGTTCGCATTTCTGCGGTCGGCTTGTTTTGGATTCGAACCCGCATATATATATTCTCCGGTCTGCAAGAACCGAACATACCGCCACCACTGCTTCTGCTGTTGATTATGGGAGATGGTGATGATGATGATGAAGATGATGACGATGATGACGGCGATGATGATGATGATGATGACGACGACGACGGATGTGATAATGGTGATGACGACGACGACAATGATGATGATGATGGTAAGTAAATTAAGCGAAAAATTGTTAAGCTCCAACAGTTGTTTCTTTTCATTGGTTGTAATATCTCTCTAGTCTAGAACGGCCATGCACCATCTGGTTCAGCAACTGCGAGTCCTTCACGGACCATTCAACACTCTTCTTTTTCACCTGGACTTGGCTCTCTCAGGCCTGCGATACGATATCTTCACCCGGCGCTATATATATATATATAAAATTAGGCCTGGTACTGATTAAAATAATTTCAATCGATTAATCTCCTAAATTTAATCGAGATTAATCGATTAAATTCGATTAATTTGGCCCATGTCCTCATAAAGCGTGAAAAGCTGTTTAGACTGTATACACTGCAAAAATCCTTCAATCATTCGACATGCTAAAGGTCAAATTGTCAAACTGAGAAAATTAATGTAGTCAGTAGTAACTACCTTCTATCTACAAAAATCTTCAATAATTTCGTCATCTTTGACTTTCCCTCAGCATTTACCTTAACTGCAAAACGATGGCTCAATTTTCCACTCAAATGTATCACATTGTTACTGTTCGCCATATTTTTTATTCCGGAAATAGGTCGGTTGACATCATAAAATAAGTAATAAACTTGATCGAAAATTAATCGAACAAGTCGAAATTAATCGATTAAATTTTTTAATGATTAATCGATTAATTAATCGTTAAAATCTGCAGCTCTAATATAAATGCTCCGAATGAATGGACGAAATAAATGAGGGAGTGAACGAATGATGTCAATGAGTATATCCGTTGTACTGACTGTTTTCGGATGCTCCTCGATCGTTGGGTCCCATTCCGTCAGCGTAACAGGCACAAGAGTCACAGTAGCAGCTGAACTGGGTGTTACGGCAGAAGTAACATCCGTCACATCTCGGATTCTCCGGACAGCAGCATTCGTAGAGGGCCGACTGACCAGGCCATCCGATGGCGACGGGGGACCAGCTCAGCACCAGCACCAGACCCAGGACGGACAGAGCGAGAACAGCATAACGATCCATCTGCCTGAAAAGACGGAGAAGAGAAGAGAGAGGACTAGAAAAGAAATGAAACCAGTTAGAAGGAAGTCACTGAACAACTCTACAGATCTGACAGACTAGGTAGACAGACAGACAGACAAATACAGACACGAACAAACACAGACAGACACACAGACACACACAGACAGACACACATACACACACAGGCAGAATAAGCTAGTCAATTACAGTGGCGATATATAAAATGTAGTGGCGATATATGAATATAATATTAGATTAAGAAAGAGGCTTTTAAAACGTAAATTTGAGTATCACGTGATGTGCTATGTTGCTAAGCGACCAGAGACGCTCGGCGAATAGGAAAACACATGGACGGTTGAAACCAGTAATGACAGTTGGGACGTTGGAGGTGAAGGAGAGGATTAAAATGGTGAATTGCCAAGAATGAAAAGTTGGCAGCGTCGTTTGAGTTGCGAGGGATGTTTGTAGATCGACTTAGTTAGAAGCGATCGAAGTGAGGTAAAAGTTTAAAGCGTTTCGATCGAAGTGAGGATCAAACGGAATCTTAAATCTGCGGGTGTTGGTGGAAGATAAGTGAAGCCACAGCATCGTTTAACGGAGTAAGACAGTGTGATTTCACACACACACACACACACACACACACACACACACACACACACACACACACACACACACACACACAGATATTGAAGTAAACCAACAAACAGACAAAAGGTCAGCCAGAGAAATGATCAGCTATAGACAGCGGCAGACGAGTATCAACTAATAAATAATTCAAGAACGTTCCAAAAAAAGGATGATTGAAAGAACGGACGAAAGAAAAGAAATTACAATTAAATAGACAGCAGAGGAAATTCTGAAGTTGATTGGAGTTCTTATGTAATGTAATGTAAATGAACATTTATATAGAGAAGTAATAATATACTTATAACATTTATATAGAGCCTCTTCAAGATATCTACTCAGTTGCGCTCTGTATAGTAATACATCGGTAACATTATTCTGATTCGGCGAAGGTGGAAATAGCAGGCTCTGGCAATGGAGGAAATGTGTTGAGTCATGTTTAGATTGCAGTCTAACAATATTATACTCCAAGATCGCGAACCACTTCTGAAGGTGGAATAGAACAACTTGAGTCGAGGTTAAGTATTTCGAGTGATTTATCTTCATCCTGACTGTTCCGACGGTCGAACCAAATGAGTTCTGTTTTAGTAGTGTTTAGTTTCAAACGCATGGAAGCACACCAGGATTCGATATCACGGGTGCATGCTGCGATTTTGGTTTTGATGTTTCCAATGTTTCTTCCATAGAGCTTTACGTAGAGTTGGGTGTCGTCAGCATATAGATGGATCATAAGACCATGTTGCGAGGCAATTTTGACAATATTGGAGGTGTATAGAATGTAAGTCTAATGCATGAACGTGAGTACCTGGATAATTATTGTAAAGCACCTACAGGGATGCTAAACATAGCAATCTATTACAACAAATCTAAAGAGGTGCACCGCGGTATGGCTTCAAAATGCTTCATAAGCTGTCTGCATCGATGTTTCAATCCGACGCACTGCCATTTTACAATCGAGCGCCATTAATACATACGCCAGTTGACCCCATGTTTGTGTATGTATTTAAACCTATACTGTTTCATGCTTTGCTGTCTCCACTTCCTTTGACGACGGACTATCTCGTTTTTGTCGCTGGGCCTTGTCTGTAACTATTAGGCCAATAGGTTATTTATAGGCCTACATAAATTGAAAACTATATTCGATGCTTTCAATCTCAGAGAGGCTGAGAGACCACGGTATTCTGCGGAAGATTACTTGCAAGAAATCGCAGCTTAACTCTGAATTCTATTTTAAGTACGGTAGTCAATTAGCTTTGAAACCTACAGAAATGTACTGTGAAAGCGAGGTTACGAAATGAGCGATTGTAAGAATAAATGGGTTTCAGTGGTAATACCGAGATTCTATTTCGGTGGAAACATACAAGTGCAGCGCTTAAGCAAATGAGCAGCAGTTGGTCCAAATATAGAGTCTGGCTTTTAGTCTTCTCAAGATTAGGCCACGTGGGCGTAAGCTGCTTCACACCTATCGATATAATGATCAACAGATTACAGCAACGGTAAAGGAAAGAACGAACGAAAGCATTACAATTGAAGACCTAAGAGCAATACCCAAGTACGTCGGATATTATAACTTTTGGGAAAATGGCTTCAAAGATCTCATACTTCAAACTGCTGTATCTAAGCTATTTGACGACATATCGACAAGCTGCTTGAAGCACCACATAACTATTATTGTTTTTAACTAAACTGTTACATTATGCAATGCGAAAGATAACCTTATTGTTTTTTACACGACATTTTCCTTCATACCGGTTTAACGATTGACATGAACAACACTTAACCATCAGTATCATTACGGGAGCAGTAACAGGTTACCAGTGTGATTCTCCTTACAGATTTTATTTTAGTTATAGTTATAGTTATAGTTAATGGTTTCTTTTTTAGTTATAGTTATAGTTATAGTTAGTATTATTTTTAGTTATAGTTATAGTTATAGTTAATGGATTTTTATTTTAGTTAATTTTAGTTACTACTTAGTTACAATAATTAAGGCTATAAGCAAAATTGTGCGTATTAACACGCTATTTCACAATTTGCTCAGAGCTTTGAAAGCCTTTGAAGCATGGGTGCATTCAGCTTCATGAATACACGAGTTTCTAAATTAACTGACAAATTGCATAATAAAAATATCGCATTTTTCGTTCTCATTTATGTCGAATTGTCCATATTGCACTTCCTATTTTTATTTTTTGTATTAACGAAAATAAAGATGAATTTTCGTTAGTGTTATTTTCGTTATAGTTATAGTTATAGTTAATGATATTTTTTAGTTATAGTTATAGTTATCGTTAACGAAGTCATTTTATTTTCGTTAACGAACATTTTCGTTATCGTTATCGTTAACGAGAATCACACTGCAGGTTACGTGGACAATGTTTGTTCTCTAGCAGCTGCATTACCACATATGTCATCTTGTGTTAGTCGACATACCTTATTCTTGCACCAAGTGGTCCGATGGTCGCTATTACACAGTGCGAAAATCGTGCAAGATGCCGTGTATGTCAACTAACCTGACTATTGCACCGCTGTCAATACAAAGATTACAAGAAAAAAGGACAATCTTGTTATCATACCTGGATATTGCAGCGGAGTAATGGTATACTGCCGGATGCACAATACCATATTAAGTTGTCATAACGTTTTTTTCTCTAAACTGACAGTCAAAAATATTCAGATCCGCACCAAATTCATAGGGTACAATGCTATATTCCGATCACGCTGGCATACTTTTTCGCAAGAAAGAGGTATGTCGACATACATGGGTATTGCTCTAAGGTCTTCAATTAGATAGCAGAGAATATTCTGAAGTTGGGTGGAGCTTTATTTCTCAACTGTTTTGGTAGCAGCATAAGAAAACTTACATGTTAAGGCAGCTTTGCTCGGCAACTTGTTACAATGGCGAAGACATCAGTAATTGATTAACCTCCTTGGCGTTAACCCCGAACGTTACTCGGGCCGGGAATTCTATGCAAAAGCGGTTAACCCCGAGTCACGTTCGGGCTCATACATACATACATACATACATACATACATACATACATACATACATACATACATACATACATACATACATATATAAATACATATATACCTACATAATTATATATAATTATACCTACATATACCTGTATATATTAACACACATAGATGTATATGTACATATATATATATATATATATACATACATACATACATACATACATACATACATACATATACATATATAAATACATATATATATACATAATTATATATAATTATACCTACACATGTATATATTTACACACATAGATGTATATGTACATATATATACATATATATACATACATACATACATACATACATACATACATACATACATACATACATATACATATATAAATACATATATACCTACCTACATAAGTATATATAATTATACCTACACATGTATATATTTACACACATAGATGTATATGTACATATATATACATATATATACATACATACATACATACATACATACATACATACATACATACATACATACATACATACATATACATATATAAATACATATATACCTACATAAGTATATATAATTATACCTACACATGTATATATTTACACACATAGATGTATATGTACATATATATATACATACATACATACATACATACATACATACATACATACATACATACATACATACATACATACATATACATATATAAATACATATATACCTACATAATTATATATAATTATACCTACACATGTATATATTTACACACATAGATGTATATGTACATATATATATATATATATATATATATACATACATACATACATACATAAATACATACATATATCTGTATATATATACATATATATATATATGTAAATTTATACATGTATTTGTACATATATACATATGTATATATGTAAATGTATGCATATATGGCTATGCATGTTTACATATACACATATATGCCTACACATGTATATTCATGCATATATACATGCATAGGTAAAACAATGCAACGTTTTTAGCTCGTTTTTCTGGGAGAAAATGAAACGCTAAGGAGGTTTTAAGAGATTTTAATTACAAATTTTTCAGTCGAATCGAATCTCGAATCGAAACGTGGATGAAATTTCAATTTCGAATCAAATCTCGAATCGAATAGCAGTTTGATATTCTTCTAGTGTGTATTGATAGCACAGGCGTACCACAGTAACAGTCATCAATACATCAATGTAGGCCTAATAACTAAAAAATAAGCTAAAGTTAATTAACAGAATTAAAATAGCACAAATAATTTTTTAATTAAACCAATTATACTGTTCTGGGTTTCACGTTCATTGAAGTTAGTCACGCACTTTAATGAGTATATCAAACTTTTAGTAATTCACGAAGTCTCTTGGGCCTACACAACTGCATAATTTACGTCGTTGTCAGCGTTCAACAGAAATATTATTTAATTTTAAATTGAAATAATGGTTGCGTGACAACTCGTCGAACGACATTTCGTATAACGACACTTCGTCTACGACAATTCGTTATAACGACATTTCGTCTACTAGTGTATCTCGTAACGACATTTCATTACGGTCTAATCAACAGAGGCCGCTTTCTTATAGTTTCGCTAAAACGGGCTATATATTCTCAGGAATCCAGTTTCTAATTACTGACAAGATTATTTTCATCAATCCAGCTTCTGTTGAATGGAAACCTATTTTCATCCATGCATCCAGTTTGATTTCCAGCTTATTTTTACGTGAAAAATTATTTCGATCAATTCAGCTTCTATTTCAACACAGGAATGTTTTCATCAATCCAACTTCCATTTCGGGAAACAGTTTTTTGCATCAATCCAGCTTCCATTTTAAAGTGACAATATCAAATAACTTAGTAGACGAAATGTCGTTCGACGAATTGTCGCTCGACGAAGTGTCGTAGACGAAATGTCGTTCGACGAGTTGTCGTGACACCAGCTTGCTAATGCTCCTTCTCCAACTGAATTAACTCTCTCTGACGAACAGTTTGTGGCAATTATAGCTTGCTGCTGTCCTGCTCCGAGTGAATTAACTCTCTTAGACTCTGACAAACAGTTTGTGGCTTGAATACCAATTAAACCCACGCGCATCTCTTGGCAACAGCAAAATCCTCTTTTATCTCCTTCCATTACTACAACATAATGATGTCACGTTCAACAACCAAGCCACGCGCAGCAAACGATTAAAACAATTAGTTTCAGCAAAGAGCGTTCAGGGCTAATCATTGTTCGAATCATGATTACATTTTTGAATCAAATCGAATACTGCCGTCCATATAAGCTATTAGCTTATCTTGGCTCCTGTTGCACTGTACTGTTTCATGATTGTAACCTAAAACCTGTTCTGTGCAATAAACAAATTCAATTCAAAAATTCGTTTTCGAATCGAATATCGAGGCTTCCCAGGTCCTTGATAAAAATTAATACGCCTATATCTCTAATCTATACACTTTCCACGGCAACGCAATCGTAATGACCATCGACTGACGTCATAAGCCTATCTATGACGTCAATGGATGATCGATTCGGGGCGAAACCGCATTCTAATCTCACATATTGGATTTACATACATATTTTATATTAGCCTACATAAATGCACGTTTTGCTATCATTATTTTCATGAGCGTCTCTTTCCATTTGCCTATATATACGTTTAGGAGATTAGGAGATTTCTGTATCAGCATAATATTCGTACGAAGTCTATCAGTTTCGTTCATCAATAATATTGTGTCTTCGCAAAACGAGTGTCGTGTTTTCGAAAACAACCTCATAATTATAACTTTTTATCGCTGTTTAAAAACTTCTCGCACAGAGAGATATTTCCGAAAATCATCAAATTCAACGGAGTTCTATGCACTGTATAGAAAATATCGTAATAATGCCATTGGGAAGAGGACAACCCTGGAACTATCGGATTTATTAACCATTTAGGGTTACCCTTTGACACCAATAACAGAAAACTTTTGTAAATGCATCGCTATTGCATAAAAAATATTATATTTGTGCCTTTTCTTCTGTTGTTTGTGATTCAATAAAAGGCTTCAATGTATGTAAGCATGCACGTAGGCCCCTATGTATGTATGTGTGCATGTGTGTATGACTGTATGTATACATGTAAGTATGTATGTATGTATCTGAACATATACTATAGCACGTATCAAGAGCCTTACAAAAGCGCTAAATAGTTCCTTGCATGATGTACCAATTATCAGCCATATGGGTGATAATGGGTCCATCAGATGTTTATGGTCAAGCTCGCAGCGCTGCTAGGTTTCGTGTTTCCGCTCAGATGCCCAGAAGAGGAAATGGATTTACGCTTCGTTGAGGGAACTCTAGACCGCATGACTTGCCGAGCGAGCGCATGCCTACACTTTTCGAATGATCATTTGTCGCTATCGTGGTTTCATAGTTTTCCTCTTTTGTACTTATAAACGTCGCGTATAGGTTCATAATAGGAAGGCTATCCTGTCATCGCAGTCGACTGGTTAGAGCCACCGGTTTACGAGTGAAGGGAGACAAAGGTGGTTATTCCACGTAGCCTATCGATTCGTCTGGTGTAGGCCTACTCCGCCTCCTCCGATTGTTTGCATTTTCGTTTATTTAATCAACAATGACATTTAACATCATAATTATTATAGGCAAGCGCAGAGAGCTCCTTTGAGTAGATATCTGGAAGGGTGCGATATAAATGTTCAAATTACATTACATTACAATATGGCAGACAGAACGCTGCTCCCTTATGTAGGCTAGACAACAGTCGTTTGAAAATAAATGAAAAGCGCAATATTATGCGACTTAACATATACATAAACATATACAGACATACATACTTACACAAGCATACAAATTGGAGAGATATACACACATTTAAATGGACAAACTCATACATAAACAGCTGAAATAGTACACGATCCAAGAAATAGCTTCTCACATTTAACCGAGGGTTTTCGATCTTTGTGTTCCATTCACAGGTTCTGACTATGGAAACCTATAAGGGACTTTGCTTCGTTGTACCATGAATTCTGGCATAAAACAGCTCGTGGATTCTAGATTAATTCACCTATATATAGGAAATAAACTGATTAAACAACGACCTTGCCTGAGGCGGTTGGCATTTTATATGGCTCCTAATGCCATCGTTAATTGGAGTTTCTCGTATGGATTCATGTCATCATAGGGACAGCATGTCGACCACATTTATTGGATCATTAGAAGAGGTTTAACGTAGCAGCTGAGTTGACTAAATCAAGGAGGTCTTAATATAGAAAACCGTGGCACATATAATTGCTGTCTATAGTCTATTTCTGCGAAGCTCTCAGGCCGACTGCGACTGTGCGACTGTGCGACAGTCTCCAGTGTCTTAATTAAAAAGGGCGCTATATAAAATTGCAGATATACTGCTGACTCGAAAATGTTGCATAGTATTGTATTGTAATTGTATTTGTATCATTTATAAAGCGCTTCTCATAGCATAAGCCTTTCAGAAGCGCTCCCAGTGCGAGGTACTCCGAGAGAAAAGGAAGGTTTAAAGGTGAGAGAAAGAGGTAGAGATGCTATCAGAGAGGATTGTAGAGCGTAGAGTATAATGTAGTATAATATAGTATAATGTTAGTTATGTCTACTTTCGGAGTGTTAATTCAGATTGGCGGCACTGTCTTGGTGGGAAGATTTGGGCAGCGAGGAAAAATGACTGAAGAAATGGACCCCCCAGTAGGAAATGGCGAAATTTTTGGAGAATATTGAAATTGCTATTATATTGGAAATTTGATATAGCGTCAGTTTCAGAACAAACTGGTCAGAATAATTCAATCTTTATTTTATATAAAATGTCGTCGTGAGCTTAAATTTGACCTAAAAACAAACCAGCGGAAAGAAAACGAGAAGAGTCACCAGTGGCCTACCACGCAGACCCGTCGAACCCAAACAATTAATTCCCGTCCACAGTTGACGGATAGCATCATGTATCGTCAAGTAATTGTAATTGTAATTGTAATCAAACATTTGTATAGCTATGTCGAAATCCGCGAATGGTCGAGGCCGCATAAAACTAAAAACTACGATAATAATAATATTCGTTTATTCAATTCAAACTGACAAACAGTATGATGAAACGAAATAATAGGAATTCGTGATAGCAAGTTAAACAAGAGTCGTTTTATAACTGTACAGCAGCCTGTTAGGCGCCGATCCGTCCTACTGTTGTTCATCTTACCATCGCCCCCTAGGTAGTGGAAGGCTGAGTAAACTATATGGGGCTAACAGGTATCGAACCCGCGTCCTTCTGTTCTTCGTGCCTGTGTATTACCATTTAACCATCACCCCGCTAATTTACGATGTAAATTGATAAAGATAGCAGAGGATTTTCAGATCAAACTGTTAATCGTCGACTAAAGCGAGCCGCTTCTTACAAAGTGAATAGGTCTATACTTTAGTTGCAGCCGATATGGACTTCACTGTCCAGAAACTAGTCCTATGACATTTCCACCTATTTGTTGTTCGTAATGGCCTGCCACTTGCAGTTATCGGCTAAGTTTTATCGGCGCAACTTAGAATTTCAAAAGGGAAACTAGTAGACCTGTGATGCAACATACGGGAGCTGCAGCTGCAGCGCTCTCGATCATACTAGTTATATAATGGGGCGCGGTGGTGTAGGGGTATGTTCAGTGCCTTGCAGCCGGAGGGTTGCGGGTTCGAAACCACCTCAAAGCCGCCGCGTAGGGACCTTGGGCAAGTCCTTCACTCGCAATTGCTCATGCGCTTCGGCGTGAAACTCCGATTCAGTGTCCGCGCTGTAGTCGGGAGCGCCTCTGAGTAGAAATCTTGAAGGGGCGCTATAACAAGTGCTCATACATACATACATAATACACTCGTATCTGAGCGCTTTTGTAAGGTATGCAGTGCTATACAAGCTATACAAATGTTCGGATTCATGCATACTTTCGGACATACCTAGCTAAACAGCTGTTTCTTAAGTTTTCAGAGCCTACATTCCAAGAGTAATTTACAGTATAAGTAAATTGGAAAGATCATCATGAAAATGCGGACAGAATATATCCATCCATGAATTCCGTACCAAATTGCCTGCATTTGGAAATTAATCTCTCTATCTATCGTTTTAAACAATAATAAAACTGTCATCGACTTTTTGAACTCATGTTCAAAGTTTCAAACCCCATCCTTTGGCCTCGGATGCGCTACGGCGCTATACAAATCGTCTTATTATAATTACTACTACTACCATTACCACTACTACTACCATTACGACTACCACTACCACTACCACTACCACTATTACTACCAACCACCACCACCACCACCACCACCACCACCACCACCACCACCACCACCACCACCACCACCACCACCACCACCACCACCACCACCACCACCACCACCACCACCACCACCACCACTACTACTACTACTACTACTACTACTACTACTACTACTACTACTACTACTACTACTACAATTATTATCATTTAAAAAAAATTATTATTATTAATCTTAGCTCTGGAATAGTAGTACTCACTTAAATTGAAACGAGGAGAATGTCGTTGAAGACGAGATTGCAGTCGCAAGAGACACCGACCGGACGACAGTCAGCAGCAGTTCGTAGAGACGAGAAAGAGAGAGACGCGATCTGGTCAACGGAAACAAATCGTCTTCTGATTGGATCGTCACTGCGTCGGTCACTTTTGACGTCGTCCGCGGCTCATGCGTCATCACCCGAGGGCATCGGGAGCGGGCATCATCGTATCATGCATCTGGGGTGTCACACGCGAAATAGGCACGCAGTAAAATTCTTCCCCACGAAGGCGGATGGGTTCGGTTCCAAGTAAAGATTCACAGGTGAAGAAGGTACACAGTCGTCTGCCTCACTCGCCTTTCGATAGGGACGAAACCTGGCCTCGAATTGAACCTGCCTGCCATGGGCGCCCGTAGAGGGGCACTTGCCCACCCCTGGAAAATTGACACCCATTTTTTAACCACTAACTTTTGGTGCTTAACAAATTTCTTTGTAGTAAAGCACTAATGATAGGCACGAAATGAAACTGAGATATTTAACTTTAATTAAGAATATAAAACAATTTCTATAAAATTGGCCTACTCATGTTCTTAATTTTCTGTTTTGCATTTTACAGGCTCTTGCTCAAAAATTTAACCGTGACCATCTTGTTTTGCGCCCTTCTGCAAAAATATCTGCGGACGCCCATGCTGCCTGCTAAGGACGTGAAGAACTTTATCTCACGTGTATTTTACAAACGCCTGCACAGATCTCACTTGACTGTATACCTGACTGCTTTTGTGCTCTAATGATTTAATTATTTAACACTTCTTTCTATTGTAACTGGTTGCGGTTTGTCAACCTGTCAGAAATAAAACGAATATCTATATGTATACCTTTCTTGCTTCACTGATACACAGATGTGATGCGCTGCATTTTACTCAGCAGCAGTGAAAATCCGGTTCCTGCCATCTGAGATTTTTGAGGACTTGACCCCAACTTTAAGAACATCTTAAAGCGCTGCTGAACTGTCTTAGTTAAATTGAAAAGTTTCTTCTGAGACAAACGAAGGTCGGAAAGAACAGCACATAGTAATAATGATAATTATAATGATAATAATAATAAAAAAATAATAATGGAAATAAAAATTATAATAGCAACGAACAGCTGCGCCAGTAAAATAACAAATAATAATGATAATATAATAATAATAATAATAATAATAATAATAATAATAATAATAATAATAATATTATTATTATTAATAATAATAATAATAGGATGGCTGTGTAAACTGGGACGAGGCAACTTCACAGAGAACATTTTTTACTCCTAACCTAATTTTTTGTTCCTGAGGGATTATTTCTTCCTCGGGTAAAAAAAATAATAATAATAATAATTATAATAACAATAATAACTATAATAATAAAATCATCAATGTATTCCCTTAGGCCGTCCGAGGCCGCAACAGAGCCTATACAACCTTGTAGCCTATACAGTAATACGCATTCATGTAATTAGCGCCTCAATGATTAATTACAGGACCGTACATGGATTTCACCATCCACAGAAAAGCAGCATTCAACCAAACCAAAGCTACTGAAACAATTCTAGTCTCCGACGAGCCGCGTGCAGCTATTACTCATTCTTGAATGCGGACGTAGTAATTATTTATGGGACTGTTGAGAGGAACTAATTTCGTGACACCCCGTATGAAATTCTAGCAACATCCTCGGTTCTCGTGAAAAGTTATTATTCCCTTGAAAGGCTAACCCCATCAGGTTGCTTCTACCCGACGAATGAGTAATGAGGGTGATCAGAAAGGACGAAATATGATGTTTTTGATGTCTGACCCTTGTCACCTCAACCTGAAGATCATCAAGTGGCGACCTCTATTTCGTCGTTATCTCTATGTTGGATTGATTGCAACGGAAATACGACGACGGTGGCAGAAGTACACTTCTTTCTATTTGTTAATCTATACACGTCCTTCTTGTTAGCCATTTGTCTAGATACTTTGCTCATCAGTCTATATCTCTCAGTCTCTGTCTCTGCCTCTGTCTCTCTGTCTCTGTCTCTGTCTCTGTCTCTGTCTCTGTCTCTGTCTCTGTCTCTGTCTCGGTCTCTGTCTCTGTCTCGGTCTCTGTCTCTCTGTCTCTCTCTGGCTCACTCTGGCTCTCTGTCTCTCCGTCTCTCTTTTGTGTTTGTCTGTCTGTCTGTGTCTCTGTCTGTCTCTGTCTGTGTCTGTCTGTCTGTCTGTCTCTGTCTGTCTGTCTGTCTCTGTCTCTGTCTCTGTCTCTGTCTCTGTCTGTCTGTCTGTCTCTGTCTGTCTCTGTCTCCCTCTGTCTCTGTCTGTCTGTCTCTCATTCTGTCTCTGTCTGTCTGTCTGTCTCTGTCTCTGTCTGTCTGTCTGTCTGTCTGTCTGTCTGTCTGTCTCTGTCTGTCTGTCTGTCTGTCTGTCTGTCTGTCTGTCTGTCTGTCTGTCTGTCTGTCTGTCTGTCTGTCTGTCTGTCTGTCTGTCTGTCTCTCTCTCTCTCTCTCTCTCTCTCTCTCTCTCTCTCTCTCTCTCTCTCTCTCTCTCTCTCTCTCTCTCTCTCATATGTGTACTTCTAGCTCACAAATCAGGCAATTGAATGTGACGGCCAAAGGCCCTGAATAATATAAAAATAAATCAACTGTCGAAATAAATCAATCTTTGGAATACACTTGCTAGACACTAGAGTGATATTACATGATTGAGAGCAGCATTTCAAAAGGTCACTATAGGCGCTATATAGGACCATCGAGTTACATAATGGGTACTCTTGTATATAATTGTTTAGTCTGGCATATATATGTATATACACAAATAAATACATATATTATATATACATACTTACGTACGTACGTAGGCCTACATACACAGATGCATAGATTATACATAAAAATTCATACATGAACAAATGTATTATGCATGTAAGTATGTATGTATATGTATGTATAAGTCCATGAGTGTATGTATGTATGCATATGTATTAAGGTGTCTCTTAAAATGAAAGTTAAAATTTTTAATCTCTTACCCTTTCAAGTTGTTAGGTTCATGGAAAAACAATTTTACAAAATATTTGGTGGAAATCGGATAACATTTAGAGGTGGCCCTTTGATGTCAAAGTTTTAGCAACGTAGGCCTATTGTTTATTATTATGCTATAGTTCTAATCATTAAGAGTGGGACAGATTGTCCTATTAATTAATTTACCAACTTCAATCTACTTCTTCATCATCATCATCATCATCATCATCATCATCATCATCATCATCATCATCATCATCATCATCATCATCATCATCATCATCATCATCATCATCATCATCATCATCATCTAGTACTGCAGAAGAGAAGGAAGATTACCATCCTTCTTGTGCTTCCGGCGATGGCCCATCCCCAAAGAGAGAACAGTTAAACATAATGTCTAGCACTCGACAGAACCAGCGTCTCATCCAGAAGTGCCACCTTCATTCTCAGTGAAGTTGCATCTAGCCTTTGGCAGAATGTTACTGATTTGAATATTAGCAGGAGTACAATTCATTGCTCCATGACCAAACTTCATTCCACCAAGTCGAACAAGCTAAAAATCAGAGTTTACTGTAACTGCACATTTGGCAGTTGACAACACATTGGGGTGGGAAGCTAATGGAAGACCTAACTTCCACAGAGCATATCGATCGTCTTCCAATTCTTATATCAGGTGTTGGAGTGAAGCAGCTACTCGGTGTTCCGAGACTTCCATCCGGAACTACCGAGGCCCAAGCTACTGACGTCATCATGTCTTTGGAGGAATGGGGCATTATGGATCGTGTTGCGGGGTTGTGCTTTGACACAAATACTGTCCTGCCAAAGGCTGACAATGATGGTGGCATTTCTGGTGCTTGCGCGATTATAGAGCAGAGGCTTGGAAGAGATTTGCTCTTCTTGGCATGTCACCATCATATGGCAGAGCCAGTGGTTTGGGCGACATTCGAAGGGACAAGTGGTGCATCTACTGACCCTGAAGTTCTTCTATATAAGCGATGTTGGAAGCATGACGTGTTGCATTGTGCCAGGATGACCAAGGTTATACATGCGATTAAAATGTGGCTCTTTCGTGACCAGTTCCAAATGACTGCTTCAGAGAAGAGAGGAATTCGTGATCGGGCAACTTTTGCAGTTATCATCCACCTCAAGACCTGGATTACTGCCCCAATCGGAGTTGAAGCACCTCTGAATGACTTCCGACTCATGATTGAACTCTTAAAATACCCGCATGAAGCCATTTTCAGCACAACAAGCAAAAAGCTTGGACTTCATCTATGGTAATTTTGTGAGGAGCTGGTCGGACTGGCTTTTTTGATTCCAGAGTGTCTGTGGAGATGAAGAGACTGATGTTAGCCACCATGGACTACCCAGCCCCGGATCACCCAGTGACATCCACCAAAGCGATCAAAAGTTAAATCTGCTGCATTATGGGCACCGGGGCCTGGAGTAGTTCTGCGCGATAAACACTCTTCTATAGTTGGACTTCCTCAGACTTTCCTTGCCATGGATTCGTCTGAATGCTACGAACAGGAAACATTCCGGGGGAATTGCGCATCATCAGCGGATTGGCAGTCGTCAATGACAGGGCTAAGCGAGGCGTGGCCCTCATTAAGAAGTTGACTGCCAGGGAGGAGCAACTATAGAATTCCTCCTTCAAGTTGTCTCCGACCATCGACGTAAATTTCTGGACTGCAGCGAAAAGACTTTTATGGCAACATATTCCGGGAAATTAGTCATTAATTTTAACACACGTAATTATATAGGGTATATATACCGTATATATATATATATACCCTATATATACAGGTAGATAGTAGAGAATTTGCTAGATAAGCAATACAAATGATTAGTACTACAACTGGCGATTAATTATAATGTAGTATTATTATACTTCCCATGCATTGTACGAAGTATCATTAATTTTCTAAACTTCACGGCTCGAGGGCCACCTCTAAATATTATCCGATTTTAATGAAACTTTTTATAAAATTTTATTTCTATGAACCTAACAACTTGGAGGGGTGAGAGTGAGAGAAATAGAAAAACTAGTTTTTTACTATAGGCTAAGAGACACCCTAATATATACACTCATGTACATGTATACATACATGAACATATACACACATACGTGCGTGCGTACCATATACGCACATGCATAATATGCATGCATGCATACATACATACGGGGAGATGGTTGAATGGTAAAATGCTGTCACGAAGATCAGAAGGACGCAGGTTAGATACCCGCTAGCCTCCAAAGATTGACTCAGTCTTCCATTCCCTAGGGGCAATGATAAAAGAGCAATAGGACATATAGGCTCCTTCCAGGCTGCCATGCAGCTAAATTCGACTCCTGTTAAGCTTGTTATCGTTTGTTACTACTATATCATGTAATCTAACTCCATACTTGTTAGTTTGAATTAACAAACGAATATAATTATTATATTCATACATACACACATACATCCCTACATTCATACAAACAATCTATAGATACATAGATACGTACACACTTGCATACATACATACATGCATACATACATACATACATACATACACGCATACATACATACATACATACTAGGGTGGTTCTTAATAACAAAAGTTTGAATCTACTGTTCGCCAAGGTTTCATTTGGTTCCATTCCATCCAGAAACATCACATAAAAAGTTGTATGAAAAAATATTAATATTTAGGACTCGCACAACACCATCAAAGTTTTGCCCCTTATCAAATAATATAGGAACACTCGAAAAGTAAGCATAATAGTTATAATTAACCATGAAAAGTGAATATTTAAACCAGGAATAAATTCAACTGCCTGTCGTAGGACCAGATTATAACACAATGACATTTATTTCATGCCTGGTTACTAGTGATTACACTGATTAGTGATTAAAATTAGTTATTAGAGTTATTATTATTATTGAGGAAATGGTAAAAAGTTAATAACTTCTACAAATATGGGGATATTCTGAAAATAACACATCATTTTATTCAGTTTTAAGAGCTCTTTCTAGCGGTATATTGAATGGCAGTTAATTAGTTTTCAATTAGAATATTTTACAGGAAAACCTTCAATTTTCTCGAAAAACGCTTTGTCTCGTAACTTTGGCCCTCTGGTGGGGGCGGAAGACATTAATATTATTTTTAAATTTTGAACAGTTTTTGATCCATGCCATTAGGCAACTTTTGGTTGCTATTACTTTTCGAATTTCTAATTTTTACTTTTTTTCCACTGCACCCTTCTGTGTATGCTTATTCGAATTGATTTGTGGTTATCGGTTTCAGGAACTCACGGATCAAATATCACTAAAATGCCAATAAAAATAAATAATAAACAATCAACGAGAGCATAAACATTGTAGAAATTATTTTGTAGTTGTGCTTAAGTAAAATCATCCAGCCTTTCTGTTGAAAACTAAACATAGGTCTAAAAATGCGAATCAAATACATTTACTCGAAATGACGAAAATTATTTGTAAAAATCAAAATTTCAAAGACGTTGTGCGAGTCCTAGATATTGTTCGATCCTGCTAATTTTTGGGCTACATTACTTTTAAACCAATTGGCACGGAATGCCGGGTTGGCGAAAGTAAACAAGTGACGTTGAAAATTTTCCATTAGAGATGCGACCACCCTAATACATACATACATACATACATACATACATACATACATACATACATACATACATACATAACCATAACCATAACCATAACCATAACCATCAATTTATTGTTCCAAACATTGGCAAAGTAACATTTCGCTGTACAAAGAAGAAAAATCTGTTGGTAACAAAAGGGAACCCAGAAGGGACCAGGGTCCCGCTGGTTAGGGCACCTATATACGCAGTCAGTTGCTAGATGGTTAACAGAGGTTATCTAGTACAAAGCATTCATGATATAAGTAAAGTACATGTACAATTATTAACGTACTAGTACAAAGTATTAAACCTTAACTAAGCAAAAATAAACAGAATAAGGGGTTAGAACCCAACTAATCGCTCTGACGAGTTAACCATAGGCGTAACTGATGTTTAAATAGCTTTAAATTTGAGATACTGCGAAGGTCTTGGGGTATTCTGTTCCATTCCACTGGGCCAACACATCTGATCGAGAATTTACGAGTGTTTGTACGTGCAAATTCACTTCTGTATGAGGCTAAGATTCTTGTATTATGTGAGTGAATGTCCGAAGCTAGGCTATAGAAGTTGGCATGGGAGCTAGGCAGTGTGTTGTAAGTATATCTATGCATGAATTCATTGATCTGCAGTTGTTTGATTTGTGCAATTTTTAGAATACCGAGCTGCATGAATAATTGCTTAGTGTGAGAATTATAGGGGGAGCCAGCTATTAATCTAACAACTCTTTTTTGCAAAACATTTATTCTGTGGAGTCGAGAATTGTAGTTTGATGCCCATATCATGTTACAATAGGCAATGTATGGATAAATCATAGAATAGTATAAGGTGAGCATAATGTTAGTAGGTAGCAGGTAAGATATTCGTGTTATTATTCCTATATTTTTGGCTATTTTTAGTGCTATTTGCTCAATATGAATGTTCCAGGTAAGATGTTGGTCTACGTAAACTCCTAAGAATTTTACAGATTTTACTTGTGGGATGTCAGTAGTGTCTATTTGGACTTTTCCTTTCTGTTGTGGGGTTGATTTCCTATGAGAGCAGAAGAGAATATAATTAGTTTTTGCCAAATTAAGAGATAGTTTATTTGCTTTGAACCAGTCTGACACTAGTAAGAGTTCTTGGTTAAGGATTCGAAATACTTCATCATAAGATTTGTGTGAGAAGAAGACATTGGAATCATCTGCAAACAGTACAAAGTTGAGGATAGAGGATGTATTAGGAAGGTCATTAATATATATCAAAAACAACAGGGGACCCAGTATAGATCCTTGAGGAACTCCAAATTTGATTAATTTAAATCTTGATGTTGTGCCATTGCATTTGACTTGCTGTTGCCGATGAGTAAGATAATCCTTAAACCAAGAAAGAGGGATACCCCGGACTCCATAATTTTCCAGCTTTTTTATTAGTATATTATGGTCTACGGTGTCAAATGCTTTGCTTAGATCTAGAAATATTCCTATAGAATATTCATTCTTATCAATGGCTTGAGTTATCTTATCCTGTATATTTATCAGTGGCATTGAAGTTGAATGGCCAGGCCTAAATCCATGTTGCAAGGGGTGTAGAATATTTGTTTTAGAGATGTAGTTATATAGTCTTTGGTACATAACTTTTTCTAGTAGTTTTGAGAAATAGGGCAATATAGATATAGGTCTATAATTCGTTAGGTCCTCTTTATTACCCTGTTTGAATATAGGTGTAACTGTTGATCTTTTCATTTCATCAGGTACTATCCCTGTTAATAAGGAACAGTTTATTATGTCAGCTAGTGGGACTGCTATAAGAGCCAGGTTTGGACTAACTATGCTAGGATCCAGTTGATCAGGTCCAGGACTATGTGTGAGTTTCAGGGCTTGGTTTAACTCCAGTAGCTCTTCTGGCGATGTTGGAGTTACAGCAAAGGAATTAAGTGGTGGCGGTTTCAAGTGTTCCATGAAGGAACTAGTAGACTCAGGAATTTTGTCAGACAGATTTTGGGCAATTCCAGTAAAATAATTATTAAATTTTTCTGCCATTAATTCATTGTCGGTAATTGTTTGTCCATTAATCTTCAGTGTTTCTATTCTGGTGTCGTCAGTCTTTGAGTTAACTATAGTTTTTATGATATTCCAAGTCTTTTTTATATCATTGCTATATTTTGCAAATTCAGTAGCATAGTAATTGCGTTCAGCTTTAATTTTAGTGGTCTTGAATTTGTTTCTATATACAATGAACTTATTTTTTGTTGTCGGGTTTGGATGTTTAATATATTTTAAATACAAGTTTGCTTTTTTCCTACATGATTTCAGCAGTCCTTTAGTCATCCATGGGTGGTCAAAGGATTGACGACTCCGTTTATTAACCTGTATGAGCGGGAAGGCTGAGTTGTATACATTCGTGAACATGTCAAGGAAGGTTTCATATGCCTTATTGGTGTCTCTTTCAGTACACAGGGCTGAGACTGGAGTGAAATCTAATTGCGATAGGAGCATTCTAAATTGGTCTATTGACTGTTCATTTATGATTCTATGCATGCATACATACATGCATTACATACATACATACATATATACATACATACATACATACATACATACATACATACATACATACATACATACATACATACATACATACATACACTCATACAAACATATATGCATGCATACTTAAATACATGCATGATACATGCATACACACGAAAACAACATATCTATCTATGTAATTTATATATCTCTCTCCTTAAAACCTATTTCTTCTCTCGGGGTTCTCGCACTGGGAGCCCTACTGAATGGCCTCGGCTGTGAGCGGCGCTATATAAATTACTAATTACATTACACTACATTACATTACATTATATAGCCCCCTTTCAAGAAAAATACTCAGAGGCGCTCCCGACCCAGAGCCGGCCAAAGAGAAAAGTCTTAAGTGGTTTATAAAAAGAGCTTGACGGATCCCGCGGGAGAGAACGCACGTTGTAGGGGAGGTCATTCCAAATAGAGGGACCCACGATCGAGAAAGCCCCGTGCCCTCTAGTGGCATTTCGATCACGTGGAAACACAAGGTCGCCTCTGGAGGCCGAGCGCAGAGATCGCCGACGTGAAAGTACATACATAAAGTACATGAAATACATATATACATAACTTACATGCATGCATGCATACATACATGATATCATAACTCCGCCACTGATCGTACTCTACTCTGACAGTGCCAGTCCCAAGCCTGGATAAAGGGGAGGGCGACGTTAATGGTCTTTGTTACCACACAGTGGTCGTTAAATAGTAAACAAGAAGAAGATCATACACGCTAATACATACATTGTAATTGCAATTACGACAATTTGTATAGCGTAGTTGGTAGCAAGCTACATGTACTTCTAGAACGCTTAGCCAGATAGGCATGCATGCGTAATGCATATACATACATACATACATACATACATACATACATACATACATACATACATACATACATACATACATACATACATACATACATACATACATACATACATATACATACATACATGCATGCATGCATGCACGCATACATACATACATGCATGCATGCATACATACATACATACATACATACATACATGCATACATACATACATACATACATACATACATACATACATACATACATACATACATACATACATACATACATACATACATACATACATACATACATGCATACATACATACATACATACACTTATTACATACATACATACATACATACATACATACATACATACATTACATACATGCATGCATGCATGCATGCATACATACATACATGCATGCATGCATGCATACATACATACATATATACATGCATACATACATACATAGATACATACATACATACATACATACATACATACATACATACATACATACATACATACATGCATGCATACATACATACATACATACATACATACATACATACATACATACATACATACATACATACATACATACATACATACATACATACATACATACATACATACATACATACATACATACATACATACATACATGCATATACATACATACGCACGTACGT
>JACEVL010000533.1:675000-682500 GCA_020284085.1 Aporrectodea caliginosa | reverse complement strand
TTTCAATGCTTCTGCGACCGATGTTCCTGTTATCCTGACTGATATCACGCCATAGAACAACAGTTCGACCAGAATGGCAGGTAGGCATACAGTGTCAATGCCGGATTAAGGCGTAAGCCAATTAGCCAACAATGGACCCCACACGTTCCACAATGTTTCTGAGGGCCCCAAAAATCCGGAGAAATTAAATCAAATTGTTGTAGCAAATTCTTAATTTTGAATAATAAATTAACGCTTTACCCGGAAACGTTTCTTAGCTCTCATAAGTTTTTTTGCTGCTTAGCCTACTTACTGACCTTAGTCACAGACTCACTCTCGCAGTCTTACCGTACACGTCTATATTTCATTAGAAAAAACTTAGCTTATCATTTACAGGTATGTTTAGAATTTTGTGTTCAGATACTCGTACTTTGGTAAATGGCTTTGCTTTGGGGTGAGTGTCTCCGGAAGTCTTAATCCGGCCCTGTACAGTATGGCTCTCAACACCTGGTAAGTATGTATATACAGCAGAGCACTTGTATAGCGCCCTTTGAGTGATTCACAAGGGAGCTCCGGCACGGCTAACTAGGAATCACCAGACAAATACCTTCACAGATATTGTCCAACAGGAAAGGTATGGAGTGGTCGAGTATTTGATTGCTCGTCGTTAAGTGTCTGGGTTAAATACTTCTAAACATTAAACACTAAAGCCTTAATTGCTTAATTGGTTAGATCTGGTGTTAAAAAATGTGGTAAGACATAAAATGGATAATAGGTCATAATGGCCCAAAGGACTTGTGTTGAACTTTCCGTTGGAATAGTTGCCCTCTTTTGCAACCTCTATTGTCATAGAGGTGTCTATAAGGCAGAATACAAATATTCAGATGCATACTGAAACAGGGTAACTTCAACTGACAAAATGAAAGCATCAGGTTTGCAGTCGATCGATTGAAAGAAGCTTCAGAGAAATATAAAATGTCTGGATTGGCTAAACTTCGTCTGCTTTTAAGTTTCGGGAAAGGAAAATGTGTCACGAAAGGTGACAGCCTCGAATCGTTGGACCAAGACCAATTGTGTGGTAGAAAAGATGACTTGTTGCTGATGCATCTCTAGATAGCGACCAAGCTATATGAAATTATCATCATCGTCATCATCATCATTATCATTATCATGATTATCATCATCTGCATCATCATCACTTCTGTCGCTAATTTCGTTTTACTCTATTTTGCCATCAAACCTAACAATACTCCATTATACCATCCATTTCTGGCTTTCCCTAACTTCAACCACCTTACATCATCTATCATGCTTCACAACTGTACCTTGCTTCACCATATCATAGTGTTCCTTTTGTCTTATGTGATCCTAGTTGATCGCATCTCATCTGATCTTTTTCCGCCTTAGATTACAGTGTGCATTCTGCTTCCGAAAACAATTTTAAAGAAATGTTCTTCTTTCACAAGGTTGGCGCAAATACTGAATACTTAGATATCGAACCGAATCTGAGATGCAGTCTTGATCTCATTATGACACATCCGGAGGACAGCAGTGACTCTTTCTGAAACTTCTCAACCACAAAATCTCACCACAAGTCAAGAAACACGGACCGTATAAATTGAAAAAGCAAAAAAAGATATTTTAAGATATTCGGCTTAATTCCAAACCGCTTTAGCTCGATAAATATAAGATAGATACTTTGGCAAATCGCATACTAACTATGATTTCGTACATGAATCGTATATGTAGCGCCTCATCTACAGCAAATCAACACGCTCAACCAAACCAAAGCTACCAAAACACTTCAAGTCTCCGACGAGCCTTGTGCAGTTATTAATCATTCTAGAACACGGACATAATAATAATTAACCGAGAAGAATTAATTTTGTGACACCCGTATGAAATTTCCGAAAAATCTGGCGTTCTCATGACGTTGTTTTTATTTCTTTGAAAGACTAAGCCCATCAAGATGCTAAGAACTACCATGAAGTAATTCTGTCTGACAAATCAGATGTTTGAATATGTCGGTCGAAGTCCAGAATAATATAGCGCCTGTATTAGAAATGAAATGACGAAGTAGGTCCTACATATATGCTGGGCATTAAATTCATAATAAACGTGATTGATTACCGCACAGCTGACATCATAGGTCAACTATATGGATATGCAGATACATAATAGGAACTCTTGTACTGATATATAATAATAACGTTTGTCATATATATGTATATAGCCTACACATCTGAAGACATGGCCTACATGCATGCACACATACATATAGACGTACATACATATATGCGCATATACATATACATTCAAACATACGTAGTACGTACATACAATACATACAAACATACATACATACAAGCAAACCTGCATACAGATATGCAAGTCAAACATACATACATTCTTAATTACAGTCACAAAACATTTGATTTATTTACATTTGATTAATAATCGTTTTACTACACACATAGACATTTGATTCTACATTTTGATGAAAAGTCCTTGACGACCAGATCTCATGATGAACAATCCCTTGATGAAAAGGACTTTGAAGGGCCTTGATGGATCGTCCATTGATGGTCAGTCCGTGCACATAACCATACATACGTGCATACATGCATACATACATACATACATACATACATACATACATACATACATACATACATACATACATACATACATACATACATACATACATACATACATACATACATACATACATACATACATACATACATACATACATACATACATACATACATACATCTGTCAATCAAACAAGGTTTTTATATTGCAACCAAATTATTACAAAAATGTCAGAAATGTAAAATAATCAAATACATTCCTGACACATGTAGAATTGTAGGTCCCGAAAGGAAGGGTAACCCAGATAGCAATTACCAAGATAGCCAATCAAGAAAGATTAAACCAAGTGGTGACTGGGCGCAACGAAGATCAACTCGTCCAGAACAAGGGATGAAACGATCTTAACTACAAACTCAACTAGAACCTTAAATACACGCTGTTATGCGCAGTGACATTGGCTGCTTTGGTTGAAGAAAGAAGAAAAGCGCCTTTTCTGTTTTACAAAACCTGCAGATTACACTGGAGAAACGGATTTCCATTCGCATTGTGTTTTATGATTTAATGGTAAACGAGGAATGTCAGAATGGGCTTCGACAGGGCGACATGATGTTGAATTCCTAGTGATTATCAATCAATCAATCAATAGAGTTTATTGAACCAGTTCATTACAAATCAGAACAGTACAATCATAACAAAAAGCAAGTAGATCAGTTAATGTGCTATTCAATATTTTTATTACTCTACTTGTTTAATCTAAATAAAGTTTATAGTGACTGCACTTGTAGATGAAAGTAAATTATATCATTCGGAACAAAGGGCACTCCTAGAAGGGATGACTCCCGCTGGTTAGGGGCCCAGTCAATAAAGCTTGTGGCAGATGGCTTGATGGTAGATTATAAAGACGATAAGCAATAAATGCCATGTGAAGGTGCGATAAAGGCTAAGTAATAATAAAAACCTTAGTATCTTAGTATAGCACAAAAAAAGAACTGGAGAAATTATAGATTATTGTTATATAGTGCGTGATTTTTAATTAAACATCTAAATTGTGAGAGACCTGCAGCCGTCTTAATTTCGTGCGGGAGGTTATTCCATAAGAATGGACCTTGGTATTTAATAGATAACTTATGAACATTCGTTCTAACAAGAGGATACGAGTACGGTAAGTACAATTACTTCTAGTCACTTTGAGGTGTTTAATAGTAGGAAAGAAAGAGGTTAAGGCTATTGGGAGGAGATTTTTATTATATTTATACATTACTTCACCTATTTGTACGTACCTAATTTGATTGAGATTTAGTAGTTTACGTCTCTGAAATAAGTATTTGGTATGAGCATTGTATGGGGAATTAGTGATAATTCGGATTGCTCTTTTTTGTAGACTCTTAAGTTTGTTTAGGTGAACAAGGTATGTAGAGGTCCAAATGAGGTTACAGTAGGTTAAGTAGGGATATATTAATGCAAAATACAGATTTTTGAGAACAGTTTGGGGGAGTAAGTAAGAAATCCTTCTAATAATTCCAATATTCTTCATGACCTTCTTAGATATTTCGTCAATATGTTGGTTCCATTTCAAGTGTTGGTCAATGAAGACCCCAAGGAATTTAGTAGAAGTTACTTTCGGTATTACATGATTATCAATGGTGAGGTCATTGTTGGTAACTGGAATAGTTTTGTTAGGTGATCTAAAGATAATGTAATTCGTTTTAGATACGTTTAATGATAATTTATTAGCCTTAAACCAGTCAGCTGCTAGAGACAATAATATTCCTCGTTCGCAAGTGGAATAAGTTTATCGTATGAGGAATGTGATAGAAAGACATTCGAGTCGTCTGCAAATAGGATGAATCTTAGAAGAGTAGAAGAGTTGGGGAGGTCGTTTATGTAGATCAGGAATAATAGTGGACCCAATATAGACCCTTGTGGCACTCCAAAGAGGATGTTTTGGAGATTCGAGAGGCAACCATTACATTTTACTCTCTGTGTGCGGCTAGTGAGATAACTCTTAAACCATTCTAGCGGTTTACCCCTAACCCCATAATGTTTATTACGCATGAATGTCGGAGACGTGCGGAAGGAAAAACCCCAAATACTGGTAGCAGGAGGCCATGTTCAAGGCGAAATGAATGCAGTAAAAAGGTGCGCAGGACTAGGCCTACTACAATACAGTTCATACAAATGCCTGTTCGTATATATACACGGCTCAAACGCTAAGCGAAAGACAAAGCATTAGACATCGATTTGATGAGAGCAATTCGAACAGGTGCGCCGTCATAAGATCGTGTTTGACCAATTCGTTTCTGTCGTCTTCAGTAACCGAAGAAATGTAGTCGGCAAAAGGCTGCGCCATATCAGTTTCATTTCATTATAGCTTCAGCTTCTGCCATCCAATTTAACCCTAGGGCTACCAAGCTTTTTTTGTAACACGGACTACCAAGGGGGGGTGGTTACCACCCCCCCTGGATTTCGTGTTTGGTTTCACATATCATAACTTGTAATATAGCATTGGATTCAGCATTCATTTCTGCACAGAATGGTATATTTAGTTGTACATTATGTGAATGCACCTCGAAATTACATCACTTTTAACAATGGAACCCATTAATTAGCAATATTTTATATTATTGCGTACATTTTGTACTTTTGGATAAACAAATATAAGATTATGTGTGTTTTGAAACTAATCTATGTATAAAAGATACACAAAATCACCCCTACACATGTTTATATAGTATAAATGTACATCCATACATATATATCTACACATATATATCGGTTTACGTTGTAATGCTGTATTCAGCCATTTTCACACAGATTACGCGTATTATTATTTATTTTGATCACTTCCGGTTTTCAAAAGACAAAGATGTAGGTATGCAAATGAAGCCCTACATTCCCTCTAAAGAATGGTATCTTTGTTTCTCTTCCAGGAAGACAAATGAATATGCTACAGACAAAAACTAAGGGGGGAGTCCTTCCATTCAGCCATTTTTCACACATATTACGCGTATTATTATTTATTTTGAGCACTTCCGGTTGTCTCAAGTCAACTCAGTGACCATAGAAATGTAGCCCCACATTCCCTCTATAGAATGGTAAAATTTATGTCTCTTAATATTAAATGACGGATAAGATATAGTCAAAAATCTAGGGGGGGTGGTATCCACCCCCCCTGGTGCCTCGGGTATATTGGCTATAACTTTTGAACGGTGTGAGATATCATCTCACATTTTACCTCAAAACGTGTGTAAATGAACCCCCTACAGCTACCTAAAAGGTCAAATTTTTTATTCCATACGGAAAAAGTTTGAAATGAAAAAAACCTAGGGGGTGGCAACCACCCCCCTTGGTAGCCCGAGGGTTAACACCCAGAAGTGACCGTCTTGAAGGAGGATACCAATAAAGTCTTAGAACTATCCCTTGATCACATCCGTTACTGGTGTTACAAGAAAATTGCCTTTTAAATGATTTTTCAATCTGCAAAATTAACAGTGCTGCTGTTAAAATAGCCGCCATGAAAAAAGAATTGAAGTAGGCCTACGTAAAGGTAGGATGAGATTTGTCGGCAAAAGAGAAGAGTCAGACGTTCCTCCCTGTTCGGCCTGTCTCCCGCTGATAATACATTTATTACGTACTTTTCGCTTCTTAACAGAGACCTTAACCACTTGTCAAAATAACTTCCCATTGAAAGCACATGTGACAGTTTCTCTATAGGTTGCACTCCTAGGCCTACTGCTGGAGGTTTCTGGTTGGACGAAGAAAGAAAAGAGTGCATTATCTGAATAACATTCGTATAAATATGAACCAACGTGAACTCAAAATCCTTTTGTTTTTAAGACGATTGTGATCACATTGTTTATGGTTGTTAGTCACGGTAGATAATTAACCGCTTATAAAATAATAGTTTGTTGCATTCTTGGTTTAACTGTTTTTTTTTGATTGATCGACTGATGTCTTGGGCAGCATTGCAATTGAACAATAGAATATTGAGGCTTGAATCGTCTTGTCATCATTGGAGCTTCAATAAGATTCATCCAGACTCAAGGTCACCACATTCAAGGTCAAACGAAAGCTTACATGGGCCTCCTGCTGCTGCTGCTCTTCCTCCTACTTCTTCTTCTACTACTACTACTACTACTACTACTACTACTACTACTACTACTACTACTACTACTACTACTACTACTACTACTACTACTACTACTACTACTACTACTACTACTACTACTACTACTACTACTACTACTACTACTACTACTACTACTACTACTACTACTACTACTACTACTACTACTACTACTACCACTACTACTACTATTACTACTACGACGACGACGATGATGATGATGATGATGAATTGATGATGATGATAATAATAATAATGAAAATAATAATAATAAAAATAATAATAATCATAATAATAATAATAATAATAATAATAATGATAATTATAATAATAATAATAGTAATAATAATAATAATAATAATAATAATAATAATAATAATAATAATAATAATAATAATAATAATAAATGCCGTGTCAGATTTCCTTGACAGTCTTCATCATTTCTTGTTTTCCTGCATCAGATAAAAAAATAACAATATAAATTCTAAATCCAGTGTTAGAGATTTACTCCATGAATAACCGTTTGTTTTTAACGCACTATATATCAAGATTCGTCTGCAACGGAGCAATTTTATTAAGCGAATTTTGTTTGGTTTATAATAGTAGGCCTATGTTTTGAAAAAAAATCTGTTTTATCAGCTGCTTTGTTAGTTTTCCATTCAGTCAGTTTGTACTTTATTTGCAAGATCGCACAGCTGTGCGTAGGCAGATGAATTATTGAAAGTTTTTCTGGTGAGGTTTTTAATAGTATGTCTTGAAAGGATCTGTTTTATCAGTTGCTTTGTTAGTTTTCAATTCAG
>JACEVL010000533.1:522500-670000 GCA_020284085.1 Aporrectodea caliginosa | reverse complement strand
CAGTGCCGAAGAAGACAACACAGCGTGGTGCAACTCGGAGCAGAAGACTCAACTCGCAGACGACTCTACTCGGAGCGCTCGTGAATAAGCAGGTGCCCTGTGCTTGGGTTTAGAGTGGCGCTTTTGAAGCCTGGAGTTTACGATTACGATTACCTTGAGCAGCGGTGATGAAGACTGGGCCTCCCTTTCGAATTCGAAGACGACACGGGAGGTGGAGACAGTGGCGTAGCTAGGATTTTACCATAGGGGGTGCGTGATGCAAATTAGTAATCTTCAGAGAACCTGTACATAAGGTGGAGTTTTAGGACATCTCCTGAGGCATAGAATTTTAGACAATCACGGAATCAACTTTCTAGATCCTACTTTCTTATTTTAACAAATTCCCAGCGATCCGTTTATGGTTTATGCTGAAAAGCATTACCAATGTTCACGAAGTGTTGCAGATTACTTAGTATACTGCTTAAAAGCAACATCACCTGCTATTCTAAATTTAGAACTTCAGTTGAGTCTTATATTTTCTCTGGTGCAAGAAAACTTTGGCCTTCGATTTTTGTTCCGTGTCCTATGTTTGTGAATCTAAGCCATAGCGAATGCTTACATGTTGTCATCGGTCAATGGTGGTCGTAAATAAGTTTTAAGAAATTTCATGGCTGAAAAGGTAGGCCTAAGCTCTGGAGTTGCAGTTGTTACAGGTAATGTGTTTTGATCCTCTCTAGTAAAGTTTCCTTAATGGGTCGACATGTAGGCTACATGTAAGCTATCGGGACCTATATATAATTATACCATTCATTCATTCCGGAAATTTGCATAGCGCACTGTTAAAAGTCTAATTAGAGGTGCTCCAAATCAGGCCACGGCTAACTTGGCTAAGCAGAGAGGACTTGAGGACTTGGGAAAACAAATCATGGTAAGGGTAGGGCATTCAAAGCATTTATTAATAGTCCAGGGCATGCACAACAAGCTAAGTCTATCCAATCATTACATTAAAAAATTAGTTAACTAGTGTAAATTCCATTTCAATTAGACGTCACATAATAGGCCTACCGCGGACCCCTGGGCGGCGGAGTGGTGTGCGGTGGGAGGGCGACGAGACAGACCGGTAGAGACCGGTAGACAAGAGTGGCGCAGCATCTGCAGCACATCAATGACAGTCTGTTCGAAGATTCTGTCCGAGAAAGGAGTACCGGCGGCGTTTGATTCAGGATTCAGCTAACCTCAGCGACGTTCTGGCGTCGCTTCACGACTTCTGAGCGCGTCTATTCGGGTACTGATACTTTGTCGTCGGAACGTTCGGACTCCGTAACTCTCAGTCCGACCGGTTACGCGCTGGACTCCATGTCCCCGGTCCGCTTTCCTGTCCGATCATTGACTCTCCAGTTCTTAAGAAACTTTAATCATGCGCTCCTCTGACCGCCGTCGGTAAGACGGTAACCCAAACTTATCAACCCCCCAACTGTCGCAGTCCGCCCCTTGTATCCCCAATTCCCCATCCTTCCCCTTCTCCCTTCATGCTCATCCTGTGCGGCCTTATTCACCCTAGATGTCGCTGGTGTTGATGGGACGAAAGGTGATACCACTCCGCTCCGCGTCAGACGGTGGTGGGGGGGGTACTTTGCCGTAAAGGGTTCACATGCTACGGAATATAGGCATATATATATAGTTATTTTAAAGTACTGACCTTCCCCATGCAACTGAGTGGTCATTTCTAGTGTGGGTCTAATGATCCGACACATCCGGTGGCTTGGACAGACACTGAGACACCGCACATACGTCAGGATATCATGTATCATGCAGCATCCATCACACACAGAATATGGTTCTGACTGTAGAGAGGCTGAGATCTTCACAGACAGGCCTTGTTGTGGCCTTTTGAACACCGTAGGGCGTAGGCAAAATAATCTGTTGGAACAGTTGGCCAGGTTTCTGTAAGATCAACAATAATTATATCAATAGAAAGAGTAGACTAAAGCAGAATTTGACAGAGGGTGCGTACGCACCTTACGCACCTTGTATGGCTACGCCACTGTCTATGCTTGGCACTGTTTCGCGCCAATAAGTTTCTACTGCGCAATAGATTGGCGCCTTAATTTCTGCTGTCGGTCAACGCTGTAAAAGGCGGCAATTATTGATCGCTGCCGGCTGAGCGCGCGCTTTCTAGGCGGGAGCCGACGCCTATATAAAGGAGGTCCGCTGGCACGCATCGGTCAGTCTGCAGCTCAGTCGATATTGATCGGTCGTCAGCGTTGGTCGATGCCTGCCGGCCTGCAGTTGAGTCGTGCAAGTGAGAAAGCCCGCCACGATTTTGGCGCGAAAGAGTGGCGCGAGCGACAGCGCTCTGTGTGGCTGAGTCTTAAGTAGTAAGCGCAACGCAAAGGGAGAGAACATCAACCGCTCATCAACCTGGGGTTGTTGGTTCGACGCCTGCTGCAGTGCGACGAAGACGTTCTACATTGCCGGTGGCTTTGTGGTGTTTCTTCACCTTCGTGGTTTGGTGTAAGGTTAGAAACACAGAGTATCGTATTTGTATCTTGTTTTTAATTCAAGCGCTAAATAAGTAAAGTTGTTTGTTTATCGCTAATGATGATCTTTGTAATTGATTAATTATCGGTGATTGTTTTAATGACTGCACAATGATGAACCTTGATTAGTGACATTGCACCGAGCTGCTGGCGCTATATAATTGTTTCCTAGATTTACAGCTTTGATAATTAAATGTAACAATGGAACCTGACTTGTCATCATTTGAAGAACCTTTTGATACACGGAAGATTTTAGAGGCATTAATAAATAGTCAACAAGAACAGGCCGCCATATTGAAATCATTAGTAAGTAAGATGCAAAGCATGGAAACCAGATCACGGTTTCCTGAAAGTGCAGTTGTGGGAAAGAAGGACCCAGATACCCTGCGAGGTATTGGTCTGCCCACAGCAGAAGCCGCGGATATAGCGCCTGGCCAAGGTACCCTGGTAGATAGTGACATTGAAAGTACAAATGCTTCTGTAGCGCCATCGCAACAGACGTTGCGTAGAAGCGCTAGACTCAGAGATAAAACCCTTAGAGTTTCATTACCTCATACCGGTGAAACTGGCAGCATATTCATTGCTACGCCAGGGGTTCGAACCCGGGATCAGAAGTCTGTTGAGAAAGAGATTTTCCCACAACTGCCCGACCCAAGCCTGGATAGGAAGGGGGTCGCCACACCTGGTACCACCAAAATTTGGTGAGTGAATCTTCTGGGGTAAAATTTGCTGAGACTTCTGATTTAAAATTTGCTGAAACTTCTGAGGTAAAATTTGAAACTTCTTTGGTTAATTCTGATGATGAATCTGATGCTGAATCAGAAATACAATTTAAAGAACTAATAAGAAGTAAAGAAAATAAATTTTCTGAGATGGGTAAGAATAAATTTTCTGATGATGATGTTTCTGAATGTGAAAGAGTGAATGAATCTCAACATATTCTGGATTTGGATGAAGATGAATTTGAATGTATGTTGCGTGATAGTAACTTGACAACTAGAAGGCCGATAGATGAAGATGATGAAACAGATGATGAGTCAATGTCTGAAATATCTGTTCATGGTCCGGATGATGAATGGATGAATGATCAATTGTTTGGTCCTAGAAATAGTCAGGTTGAAGACCAAATAAAGTTAAATGCATACACTAATACCGAGTATCTAGTTTCAGATAAAGTTATGCAAACAGATCGAGGGAAAAGATACAGCCTGGTCGACGGTTTGTCTACGCATGAACCGTCTTCGCCTCGCTTAGCTCGATACGCTCGCCTGCCTCTCATGTCATCGTCGCATCGCCAAACGACTGACTCTGCAACCCGGCCTCTTGTCGACACCCATCGCCGCCCCTCGACATTCCAGTCCATATCGACGAATTCAGCTCCGCTGTACACGATGTCAACCTGGCCTCTTTTCACGACGAATTCTACCGCCGTGAAGTCAAGCCAATCAACACGTCGTCCGCCGCCAGTGTCCTTCACTGCAAGTTCCGGTCATGCTGATGTCGAATCGTTCCGGAAGAAAATGGCTAAAGACATGCGCAATCATCCGTCGAAACCACCCGACCTGAATTGTCCACACTGTCATGCACCGCCGCCGCCATTTCCTAGAAATGCACCAGAATCACGATCAACCAAGGCATTCAAGGGTGAACGACAAGAGAAACCGAAAGCTGCCGAGATGAAAGTCAGTAAGTCAACGGCTGATCCAACTGAAAGTAAGCCGCCTGAACCGCAACCGAAACAGGTGACACTGAAGAAAGAAGAAACTTCTTCCGGTAAGTCTGCTTCCTTGCCAGTTCAAGATAAGACGCTCACTGAAGACAAGTCATGCCAAGATGAAGGTAGGTCTACTTCAGCCGCAGATGAAGTGCAACCTAAGACGGTCACCTCTTCAACCGAGAGTGGTAATGTCAAACCATCCAGACAATGGATCAAGCTTGGGTCATACAATGGTCGAACCGAGGTCGAAGCTTTCATAAGAAAATTTGAGGTATGTGCTCAAAATAATGGCTGGACTGAAGAAGAAAAGACTAATCAGCTAACCTGTGCGCTAACTGAGCCTGCCAATCAGTTGCTATGGGAATTCAGCTCCGCTACCATGACAACCTGGTCTGACATTATCCAAAGACTTAGACAACGCTATGGCGGCGCAGATCAAATGTCGCTTTATCAAACGCAACTGAGTACACGACGTCAAAAGGAAGGAGAAGAACTTGGAACTTTGGTGCAAGACGTTCGTCGACTCATGATTCACGCTTATCCGGGTCCGACCACGTCCCACAGTGAAGCTGTCGCTGTTCGCTCATTCATCGACGCTATCCGAAATAAAGAAATTGCCATGAAGGTAAGAGAAAACGAACCTACGACTCTCGATAAAGCATACAATTTAGCCATGAGGTATGAAGGGTATTTGAGAATTGAAAAATGTGAAGCTGACTCTGTTGAACGACGTCCAGCTCGAGTGAAAACAATTAAAGAACCAGAATTTAATATGGAGACTGTGCAGAAGATGATTGATGAAGCTTTGGCGAAACAGAATTTGCCTAATCAACCGAAAAGACAATGGGGTGAAGAAATTCCTTTTCAGCCTCCGAACTCTACGGGTCAGCCATTTACACGACGAATGAATGATCGCTCTCGATTTGTCCGACGCAGATCTCGACCAAACGATTGGCAAGGTCCTAGGTCATGCTATGATTGTGGTCAACCAGGTCACATCGCTCGTCGCTGCCCGAACCGTGAAGATGCTCTACCGGTCAACAATCCTCCGGAAGAACCGCCTGTTGTAGCCAATCTACATCACGTGGTGGGAAGTAACAACGCATACCTGAAATTACGAATTCACGGAAAAACTGTTTGGGGTCTTTTGGACACTGGCTGTGAACTGTCTTTGGTGCCATCCTCGCTGGTCAAGCCTGACCAAGTGGTGAAATCCAAGCAGCTATTAAGAGCAGCTAATGGTACTGAGATCCGCGTGACTGGCGAGACTTTGTTACGCTGTGAAGCCGAAGGACACTCCTTTGTGATTCATTGCTTAGTAACTGAACAAATCTCTGAAGTTATCCTTGGTCTTTCTTGGTTAGAAAAACAGAAAGCACAATGGCAATTTGGAGACTCACAGATCACCATTGGAGGACATGTGCTGCCGATATGCAACCGACCAGAGACAATGAGCTGTCGAAAGATTGTGGCCGCCAGAGATGTCAAAGTGCCTGCTTTGTGCGAGATGAATGTGGAAGCATTCGCTGTCTTGCCACGTCTGACCATGCAATGCGGGTCATGGGCAACTAAGTCTCAATTTCTGGACTCAGGTCTTCTTGTCGCAGGAACATTGCTTCAGGACCGCACTAACGAACTGACGGTGCGCGTGATGAATCCAACGCCACAAGACGTACGTCTGCGCCGAGGCTTACCTTTTCCGATCGATGAAGTAGAAATCCTTTCAACGATGCCCGCAAAGCCAGAAACTGATGATCACTGCGCTGTGAATGAAGTAAAGGAAGAACCGGTCTCAACCGACGCTGAAGAAATCCTTTCTCCACTCTGGAACAACGTCTCTGAAGAGGTGCCAAATGAAGTAAGAGAACAACTTCGTCAACTGATCTTGCAGAACCATAAAGCTTTTTCACTTCACGAATGGGACTTGGGTTATACCAGCCTACTCCAGCATCGAATTGATACGGGTGAAGAAAAGCCAGTTAGACAGTCTCTGCGCCGACAGCCGATGTCACTGCTTCCGCTGATAGATGAGCACATCGACCACATGTCGCGCATGAAAATCATTGAACCTTCTTTGTCGCCTTGGTCAAGCTTCGTGATCAAAGTAAAGAATAAAGATTCGCATCGCTACCTCTCTTTCGTTCTCCAAGCGTATCGAGCTAGCGAGAGCGAAAGTACCGGCTTCACTCCCAACCGCCTTTTCCTCTCACGCGAGCTGTGCTTGCCGATCGACTTAGTGCTAGGCGATTGTAGAGTCTTGCCTGATTGTTTGTCTGTTGATGCATTTGTTGTAGAACAATTGTCCAAGATTCAAACTGATTTTGCATATGCTCGAGAATTTATGCAGCGCCAAGCTACTGTCAGAGCTTGTAGGTATGATTTAAGGGTGAGAGAGACAAGTTTCCGCCCCGGAGACTTTGTCTGGTATTTTTATCCACGCAGAAGGTCAGGGTTGAAGGACAAATGGTCGAAAACTTATATAGGGCCTTACCAAGTCCTAGATAAGCTCAGTCCCGTGCTGTACAGAATTCGCAAGACGCCGAAGTCTCAACCGCTTATTGTCTATGTGGATAAGCTGAAGAAGGTCGAAGGAGAGCTCCCTTCAGATAAGGACGCCTTGGATGCGACTCTGGATCCAAATCCGGAAGACATTCTGGAAGATGCCCAGTCTTCTGAGATGTTGCCAGAGAGACCTAAAAGAATGAGTAGGAAACCTGCTAGGTTTTGTGATAGTGATTAATAATAGACTTACCATGTTCTTGATTGGATCACTTGTGAAAATGTTATATTGTAGTTCCAGGCAATTGTATAGACTTTTGCGTTTGATGATTAACGTTTTACGTGAATGATTAATGATGTGTGTATTACTTTGATACTACGTGTTGCTATAGTAACATTGCTTAATGTATATTGTCGAAAATCTATATAGCAACCAACGTGGCCTTGCCTCCCTTTCTGGAGAGACAACGAAAATTTCCAAGGGCTTGCAAATTTTTCCCTGGGGCCGGGAAAGTGTGCCGAACTATGCTTGGCACTGTTTCGCGCCAATAAGTTTCTACTGCGCAATAGATTGGCGCCTTAATTTCTGCTGTCGGTCAACGCTGTAAAAGGCGGCAATTATTGATCGCTGCCGGCTGAGCGCGCGCTTTCTAGGCGGGAGCCGACGCCTATATAAAGGAGGTCCGCTGGCACGCATCGGTCAGTCTGCAGCTCAGTCGATATTGATCGGTCGTCAGCGTTGGTCGATGCCTGCCGGCCTGCAGTTGAGTCGTGCAAGTGAGAAAGCCCGCCACGATTTTGGCGCGAAAGAGTGGCGCGAGCGACAGCGCTCTGTGTGGCTGAGTCTTAAGTAGTAAGCGCAACGCAAAGGGAGAGAACATCAACCGCTCATCAACCTGGGGTTGTTGGTTCGACGCCTGCTGCAGTGCGACGAAGACGTTCTACATTGCCGGTGGCTTTGTGGTGTTTCTTCACCTTCGTGGTTTGGTGTAAGGTTAGAAACACAGAGTATCGTATTTGTATCTTGTTTTTAATTCAAGCGCTAAATAAGTAAAGTTGTTTGTTTATCGCTAATGATGATCCTTGTAAGTGATTAATTATCGGTGATTGTTTTAATGACTGCACAATGATGAACCTTGATTAGTGACATTGCACCGAGCTGCTGGCGCTACATAATTGTTTCCTAGATTTACAGCTTTGATAATTAAATGTAACAATGGAACCTGACTTGTCATCATTTGAAGAACCTTTTGATACACGGAAGATTTTAGAGGCATTAATAAATAGTCAACAAGAACAGGCCGCCATATTGAAATCATTAGTAAGTAAGATGCAAAGCATGGAAACCAGATCACGGTTTCCTGAAAGTGCAGTTGTGGGAAAGAAGGACCCAGATACCCTGCGAGGTATTGGTCTGCCCACAGCAGAAGCCGCGGATATAGCGCCTGGCCAAGGTACCCTGGTAGATAGTGACATTGAAAGTACAAATGCTTCTGTAGCGCCATCGCAACAGACGTTGCGTAGAAGCGCTAGACTCAGAGACAAAACCCTTAGAGTTTCATTACCTCATACCGGTGAAACTGGCAGCATATTCATTGCTACGCCAGGGGTTCGAACCCGGGATCAGAAGTCTGTTGAGAAGGAGATTTTCCCACAACTGCCCGACCCAAGCCTGGATAGGAAGGGGGTCGCCACAGTAATAGTCGTCGCCTCTCCTTATCCGCCACCAGACTCTCATCTTTGCGGACCACATCATTCAGTCATCACACGCCTGTTACTTGCACTTTCGTGACAATAAGGGGATGTTGGTGGAAAATTTGTTTCTCGGTAAATGTGTCAATTTTGAGTGTTCATCACAAAAAATACAATACAATATGGTGAATCGGGTTTCGGCAATTCGGGTAAACCCTGTCTAGTTTTTGGGAAACACCATCGTATGTTCAAAAATATCAATTTTAACTAGGTTAAACATGGGAATTATGCACTGAAATAAAATTAATTAAATTTGAATTTCTAATGATCTTGAAAGTTATTGATTTATAACTTCTTAAAAGTTATTGTTTTATAACTTTTTTAAAGACGAGTCTTAAGTTGAGACCAAAATGACACAAGAGACAAAAGAAACACTTTCAAAATAAGTAAAGATTTACGTCATTGTACTTCAGGGCATCCTCAACTTGAGACTTACTTTTTCACTTGACTTGGCTTTACAGTCCTTAATTTTTTTATGGTATAATAATTAGCAATCAGATTAAAGAATACTTCACGTTAAATTCTCTACACGCACTTGCACTATAGAAGTTACTAATTTCCAATAATTTAAGAAAATTGCCGTATAACTTATATTTTACTTGTCCATGTACCAATCTTCTTTAGCATCTTTTTCGTAATGCAAATCGAAACTCTGTTACGTGGTTGCTGTCGGATTTTGACTAAACTTCTCGAATGGATTACGATTTTGACAGAAATAGATTGATGCTTCGCGAATGAAGACAATGACATTAGGTCATTGTTATTCAGCGCATGCTGTAGAAATGATATTATACTACTGATAGGTGTGCTCTTGTCTGTTTGGGTGCTACGGACATCGAAGGTCCTGGTCGATGAGTGCCCCGTAACCTGCAGGCCGTTCTTCTGTCCTCTGACGCGTTTGAAGGTCTCCAATGTAAAGCCCATGTGAAGGAAGTGTTGAAGAATAAAGCACCCGACGAAGGTTATCATCTCTACGTGGCGATCTGACTGTTCCTTTTGCCCGTACAGCTACAATGCAGCAACGCGCTTTCTCCGTTGTTGGCCCTGCATGTGACATGGAAGGCTTTCTCGGAAGGTACGCTGCATCCCTCGAGTCCTACCCTCACCGCTCTATCGGCTACACGACTGCGTTTTCCGCTTGGCGTGGGTTAGGAGTGCCTCTAAGGAGAGACTTTGGAGGGTCGCTATAAAAACTTCGACTGATTGATTGATGGATTACATGGTTATCATCAATTTACTTATTGGGCATTTTGTGTCACTTATATACACAGACACAGGGCCATGTAACCTTGTAATTGTAATTGTAATTGTAATTGTAATTACGACGATTTATATAGCGTTGTTGGTAGCAAGCTACTTCTAGAACGCAAAACAAAACTGTCCACTGTCAGCGCAAATGTTAGTTCTCGTGATTAAGTAATAAGTGCATTTTTAACTGTTTTTTTTAAATCGATAAACTTTTGGTTTCCTGAATGGGTGCAGGAAGACTGTTCCAGGCACGTGGACCAGCGACCCGAAAGGCTCGATCACCCGCTTTGGTTTTAGTGGCTGGCACAAAAACATCAGCGGACTTTGATGATCGCAACCGCGACCTATTGACATCGTCCGAAAGGGGCCTGATCTTGTCTGCCAGGTAGCCTGGTGCGCAGTTATTCATACATTTATGAACCAGGATGCAGAGTTTGAACTTGATGCGCTCGCCTACTCTCAGCCACTGAAGCTCGTCTTGTATCGTTGTTGAAATGTGGTCGAACTTTTTAAGTCGCAGTAGCCTACCAGACGAGCAGCAGCGTTGATGACCGCCTGAAGCCGAATGATACTGCGCTGTGGCAAGCCGGCAAAGGCGACATTGCAGTAATCAATTCGGCTCAGGATTAGACTTTGCACGAGGTGGCGAGTCGCATCCTGCGCGAGGGACCGAGACACAGACCTCAGCTGTCTTAAGATTCCGAAACTGGTCCTCACCTGAATCCCCGAACATTTCCAGCGGATTATGTTTACTAATTGTCTATAATATTATACTCTAATATTAACAATCGACTGGTGTCTCTGAGATTATGATAACGTTGCTACAATACAGCAACTTTATTCGATTAAACGTGTACACGAAGCTGGAGTTTAAAGGTGCACAGGAGAGACGAAGGTCTTGCCTATGATCGATACAAGAAGACGCTGGATGTTTGAGGACGTAGCAGGACCAAGCTGAGGCTTGTCGAACCCTGATTACCGGAATTTACCGGACCCCCAAGGAGCTGGAAAAGACCAGTTGTTTAGACCTGAAGAAATTGAAATGTAACCAAACGACTGACTTAAAATTACATTTATAACTATAGTGTAGATATTCGTTGTAAGGTATCTTGTATCCGATCATCGTCATTAAGGTCTATACTGTCATACACTTCTGTCTATAATTAAAGGTCGCACTTAGTGTCTGTCCGTGGGTCACTTATGTATTGTTATGTTGCCAGATAAAGTATTATCTGATGTATCGAGACATTGCTGTGCAAAGGAACTTCGTCAAAACCTTGAACGCTGATGATTTGAGTTAAATATTCTTAAGTTACAAACTCGGCCCGTGTGTGATTATTAGCAAATAAATTTTAATGCAGCATGTACTTACAATTACATCGTCCTATATCCCACAACACGATCAGCAACATAACCGAATAATGTGTCGTCTTTCAGAGTCTCTCAGAAGTCATGTCTAACAATAGGCCTAATTGATTTAATTGATATGCAAATCAGGGTCATTTAATTTTAAAGCGACATTAAGTGCATGAATTAAAATTCCATAAGTGCGTTCTCGCTCGTGTCTTTAAAATGCTAACACCGCATTCGCTTGGACACGTCAAATTCTGTAGCAGCAAACGTCCGATGCGTCCAGTTTCGTGACAGTTTCTAAGATTCATTCATTCAGATAATTTATATAGCGCCCCTTCAAGGAACCTACTCAGATGAAGGTGGCAGCCAATGTACTGAGATCCACACTTCCATAGTAGTCGTTATCTTTGGATTACTTCGTTAGAGCCAACGTGTTCAGAACCTGCTATGTAGAAATGCAAAATCGGCCGTATGGAATGAATAAACGAGGTGAGTATTGTACAAGATCAGGCATGTAGGTATGGTACAAAATAAGTGATGCAGGCATGGTACTAAATCAGTAATGCAGGTATGGTAAAATCAACGATGCAGGTATGGCAGAAAATCAATGAGAGGGATAGGCTATGGTACAAAATCAGTGATGCAGGTAGTGTACAAAATCTACAGTAGGTTCGTAATGTATGGTTAAGACCAGTGCTCTGGCTGATGCCAAATCAGCGACTGGACTTTTTGTTGTGCTTCGTTAAGGCCGACTCAAAGCATCGCCGCGTTGCCATTGTTAAACCCACGCGAGCCGCTGTTCTTACTGTTCCCAGTTCGAATCCTGATGACGGTGCGTTCCGACTCCGTTCCGCTGACGTCTCGATGATGAAAGTTGCGGCAGAAGACGGTCGTAACCAGACGCTGCAACTCGCGCCTGAAGATGCGACCGGTCAGCAGATAGATGTAGAAATTACATGCGTAGTGAGACAGTCCGATCTCCTCGACTACAGTTCGTATCTCGTTGTAGGCGAAGTGACGTTTCCAGGTGGGGTCAGCGGCCTTGTCGAGACCTTTCAAGGCCGGGTTACCTTCGGGGAAGCTGAGGTAGAGGACGTAGAGGATGGTGACCGGCAGGGTCGTCACGATCAGGTAGAAGGACACGGCCAGCAGCATGACGGTCGTTGCAGAGGGGATATTGCTGGCAGCCCTCGATGCCTTATCCTTCGTCACCTGCTGCTGTATCAGGACCATCTCGCTGGCCGCCAGACGACGCGTCTCGCGGATGACGAAGACGTTCAGGACGAGGATAGCGGTGGGAACCAGTCCGAAGACGAGCATCTCCGTTATCCACGAGTAGACGGACCAGAGGGACCCCGATCCGTTGCTGGTCACTTCGGGACGGAGATCGCAGAGTCCACCTTCGGTAGGGATGTAGTGCCAGAAGTAGGCCTGGACGGAGTTGAGGGCGAGGGCGAAGGTGACCAGGCCGGCGATGGACAGCAGGGCCCGTCGGGTGGTGCAGAACCTCTCCCTCTGGAACGGGTGGCAGACGGATATGTAGCGCTCCGTCGTGAAGCCGAGAACGAGGAGTGGACTGAGGTGCTGACAGGATAGGAATACGACCGGAAACAGTTCGCAGAGTCCCGGAAGCTGAATCAGTGTTATGTTCCACCTCATCTGGAGCTCGAAAAACACCTGTTACGGGTATTATAAAACAACGGCTCAACACTTTGTCGTTAATCCAATACAACTATCTAAACATCCATTCCTAAGTCCGTCCATCCATCATTCCCTCCATTCATCTATTCCTCCCTCCATCCATACACCAACCCGTCCGTCCGTCCGTCCGTTCGTCCATCCATCCACATCCATCCATCCATCCATCCATCCATCCATCCATCCATCCATCCATCCATCCATCCATCCATCCATCCATCCATCCATCCATCCATCCATCCATCCATCCATCCATCCATCCATCCATCCATCAAGCTGACATCAATATTTAATCACCTAACCGATAGAAACAATCATTAAACTTTGTCGATACAACTCGATTGTCATCCGTCCATCCATCCATCCATCCATCCATCCATCCATCCATCCATCCATCCATCCATCCATCCATCCATCCATCCATCCATCCATCCATCCATCCATCCATCCATCCATCCATCCATCCATCCATCCATCCATCCATCCATCCATCCATCCATCCATCCATCCATCAAGCTGACATCAATATTTAATCACCTAACCGATAGAAACAATCATGAAACTTTGTCGATACAACTCGATTGTCGTCCGTCCATCCATCCATCCATCCATCCATCCATCCATCCATCCATCATCCATCCATCCATCCATCCATCCATCCATCCATCCATCCATCCATCCATCCATCCATCCATCCATCCATCCATCCATCCATCCATCCATCCATCCATCCATCCATCCATCCATCCATCCATCCATCCATCCATCCATCCATCCATCCATCCATCCATCCATCCATCCATCCATCCATCCATCCATCCATCAAGCTGACATCAATATTTAATCACCTAACCGATAGAAACAATCATTAAACTTTGTCGATACAACTCGATTGTCATTTAAATGAAATAATTACCAGTCAACGTTTTATAAAATAACTGCTAATAAAATTAAAGCATAAACAAAATAACAGTAGGCCAACAAGATACAAAGTCCATTTTATTTGTTAGTGATAGCTCTGACTTTGGTCGGGAGCGCCACTGAATCGCTGAGCGGCGCTTTATAACTGTTCGACAACAAATACAATGCTATTAGGCTACTTGTTACCAATCGCTAGATCTGAACCATCGGAGGCCAAGCAAGTTATATTGGGCGTCTGTTTTAATGGATGTGAAATTTCTGTTTTAAAGCTGCTTGGACATTTTGTCCAAATTTAATTTTTTTTTTATTCTTTGCGCGAGGGAAGTGTTTGCAAGAAAGTCTGTCGGATTATTGATAATAAATCGTTCGGGTTTTACAGGTGTTTCGCTAAATAAGACGTTTCTGCACCTGTCAAAACCGTTTTTGTTTGATTGGTTTCAATAAAAAGTGAGGTTATGTGGTTATGGTTATGATAGCAAATAAAATATTACTTGTTAGCAATCGCTAGATTGAACCATCGCCCGCCAAGCAAGTACTAGGGCCTATTGGATGTCTGTTCATTTCTAAAGTTGTTTTAATGGATGTGAAGATTTCTGTTGGATTTGTCCAGATTCTAGTTTTTTAAATATTCTTTGCGCGAGGGAAGTGTTTGCAAGAAAAAGTCTGTCGGATTATTGATAATAAATCGCTCGTGTTTTACGAGCGTTTCGCTAAATAAGACGTTTCGGCGACTTGTCGAGTTTTTCAAGGACACCTTCGCTTCCTGTTGCCATTATTTATGGTGGAGACGGCGACGTATCTGGCACGGGCTTCGACAGCACCACTTGAGAACGCTGAGGGTCGTTATGGCTCGGCTGTTGCTAGGGGCAACGGTTGCTAGCGTCCAGACTTTGCAGGCTGGCGACGTTGGTGATGCAATTGCACGTTTCTGGGTGGATGCACGGATGGATGGATGGAGAGATGGAGTGACGGAGGGATGGATGGAGGGACCGATGGATGGATGTGTGGAAAGATAGATGGGTGGACGGATGGGTGGATCGGAGGGATGGATGGACGGACGGATGAATGGATGGATGGAGGAACCGATGAATGGATAGATGGAATGTCTGTCTATAGGATGGATGGACATAGGGATGAATTTACGGATAGATGAATGGATAATAATAATAATAATAATAATAATAATAATAATAATAATAATAATAATAATAATAATAATAATAACAAGTTAACAACAACAATAATAATAATAATAATATTTAAATAATAATAATAATAACAACAACAACAATAACGACAATTTATATGGCGCTGTAACACGGCCTGTAACACGGCCTGTAACACGGCGCTGTAACGGCATGTTACAAGGGCGCTGGAAGATGGGTGGATCGGCGGATGGATACACAGAAAGATGGATTGCCCGGATATTCTGAAGTGTCTTCCTTGCGTCCGGTTGCAAACGGTTTGTCGCGTCTTTGTCCAGGATTCAGTTTGCAATGAGAAGTCGCTAAGCAACAGCGATAGACGTGATGTGTCCCACCACACATTAAGGGAACGAGCTCCAGGGTCATGACCTTTCTCCGTCTACTTCCAACCACACGCAGAGAGAACGAAGAACGGATTAGTAATCACGCCCTTGTATCGTTACAGCAATTTTGCCAGACGCAGGTCCCAAATTACAGAGTGCAATCACAAAGCAATTATTTCTACGGATAATTTTATGCCATAGTAACAATTTGTTTAAATAATTATATTAAAATTAGTAACAATATGACTAATAATAATTATAATATTAATATTGAAATAATTAATTGCAGCATAGTAGTAAAAATAATAGCAAATCAGTCTTAATAATAACAGTAGCAGTAGCAGTAGGCCCCTAGTGGTGCTAATGGTGGTGGCGGTGGAAGTAGTAATTGTAGCAGCAGCAGCAGCAGCAGCAGCAGCAGTAGCACTAGTAGTAGTAGTAGCAACAGTAGTAGTAGTAGTAATAGTAGTTTGTGGAATTTTCGCCCCAGGAAGAATCGCTCCCCACATTTCGCCCCCACTTATCTCACTTTAAGAAAAAGATATAATTAATAAGACACTGTATAATTAGGCCGAATAATTATAATAATAATATTCATCATCATCATCAAATTATTATTATTATTATTATTATTATTATTATTATTACTATTATTATTATTATTGAGTCAGCAAGAAAAGCAACAGAAAATCAAGAATGTCACTTAATGATACCTTCTTTAATATAACACATTGGATTTGATAAAATCTTTGTTCAAATTGAATAAATTTGAATATTGCAATTTCCCGATGACTTCCTGTGCTTAACATTTTACTGCATACGACAAAACGCCCTGTAACTCAAAGTTCAAAATTTTTGCAAACACATAGTTACCTAAAAAAAACTTTAAATAAACGAAAAAGCTTATATACACCAAAACTTTAAATAAACGAAAAAGCAAAACAACAATCAACATAGATGTGTCTGTCGAGCAAGAAACTTATGCCACATGGTAGTAACCATGTAGCAATTTCAATGGCATAGTTGCTGCAAAATAACCAAATTGAAACTAGGAACTTTTAACTAATCTTTCTTCTCCATTCTAGTAGAGTAACTTAAAAGGTGCATATCAAATAGTTCAAGAAATGTATCTTTCTGAGGATCCTCACAGTGGTGATTATAACAATCTTGCACAAACTCTGTTTCAGTTTCAAACATTTCATCGCACATTCCACATCCGTAAGGTTTCAAAGAGAAATGATGATATACTTCAAGAAATTTATTTGTTGGTGGATCTTCATAGTGGTGATTATAACAATGTTCCATTTATAAGCTCTTCTTTGATTTCAAACATTTCATCACACACTCCACAACCATAGGGTCTCATAACGAAACAGTCTATGTCAGTATTAAATGTTGAATGACTTCCAAAACGTTGCTTTTCCTCTTGACTTGACTCCATACTCTGCCTAGACGAAAGGTTTTGCATAATTTCTGTTCTTTGTAAGACTCTTTCATCACTATCATTGTGACTCTCTGCACATACGTTGAATCTCTCACGTGGAGTACTTCCAAGCCATCTCTGTGTCAAGTTTGACTCAAAACTTTGACATAATCCACCCCCACCTAATATTTCTCCAGAGTGGGTTTTCCCATGATAATCAAGATCAACCCTATGAGTGAAAGTTTTGTCACATAATTCACACTTGCATGGCTCTCCACCAACATGTGTTTTCATATGATTTTTGAGATTAGCTCTTCGTGTAAATAATCTGTGACATAAATTGCAATCATATTGTTTTTCTCCAGTATGGGTTTTTCCATGGTAATTCAGATAAGTCTGTGATGCAAAAACTTTTTGACATAAACTACATTTGTACAGATTTTCTCCAGTGTGGGTTCTTATATGATATTTCAGAGTATTCATTGTTGCAAAGTCTTTCTGACATAAACGACACATGTATGGTTTTTCTCCAGTGTGGGTTCTTATGTGGGAATCCAGTTGACTCTTCCTTATAACTACTTTGTGACAAAATTTACACATCTATGGTCTTTCTCCAGTGTGGGTTCTCATGTGGGAATTCAGTTGACTCTTATTTGCAAATGCTTTGTGACATAAATGGCACATGTATGGTTTTTCTCCAGTGTGGGTTCTTATGTGTAAATCCAGATGACTCTTCCTTGCAAATGTTTTGTGACAAAAATTACACTTGTAGGGCTTTTCTCCAGTGTGGGTTTTTATATGGTATTTTAGAGACTGTGTAAGTGCAAATGCTTTTTGACATAAATTGCACTTATATGGTTTCTCTCCAGTGTGGGTCTTTATGTGGTATTTCAGGGAAGCTGTCTGTGCAAATACTTTGTGACATAAATTGCACTTGAATGGTCTTTCTCCAGTATGGGTTCTCATGTGGGAATTCAGTTGACTCTTGTTTGCAAATGCTTTGTGACATAAATGGCACATATATGGTTTTTCTCCAGTATGGGTTCTTATGTGTAAATCCAGATGACTCTTCCTTGCAAATGTTTTGTGACAGAAATTACACTTGTAGGGCTTTTCTCCAGTGTGGGTTTTTATATGGTTTTTCAGAGACTTTGTATGTGCAAATGCTTTTTGACATAAATTACACTTGTATGGTTTTTCTCCTGTGTGGGTTTTTATATGGGAATCAAGATGACTCTTAATTGCAAATGCTTTATGACATATATTGCAACTGTAGGGCTTTTCTCCAGTGTGGATTCTAATATGGGAATCAAGATGACACTTCATTGCAAATGCTTTATGACATATCTTGCAATTATAGGGCTTTTCTCCAGTGTGGGTTTTTATATGGCATTTAAGAGAATCTGCACGTGCAAATGCTTTTTGACATAACTTACACTTGTATGGTTTTTCTCCAGTGTGAGTTCTTAAGTGAATTTTGAGAGTATAACATTGTGCAAATGTTCTCTCACAAAATTCACATTTGAATTGTTTTTCTTCGTTATGAGTTCTTGCTGACATGTCCACATCTTCAACAGAGTATAAGACAAAAGGAAATTAATCTTTTCTGGATTATCTACATTACTGTGGTATCTGTTAGGAGTTGAAATGGGTACATTGGGTAGATATACAATTTTCATTGGACTTTGCTATGTAGTACCATATCCTTATAAATATAGTGGCAATGAGCTTTATGAACTTCTAGAAAGGTCGAAACATGAAAATTAATATCCTTGACTTCAACTGCCATATTCAACTGCTTTATGGGATGGACAGCAATAAAAGATGAGAAATTCTTAGATTTTATTAAATCAACATCATTCAACTGTATATGTCATAATGGCTACTATAGGAAACAACATTGTGGCTATTATAGGAAACATCATTCAAGTCAATCATAAAGAAAAAGGTGAGAATATGCTAGAGAATCGAAGGTTAGGCGATCATAGCCTGTTGGTGATAGTGATCATCACAGAGTTGGAAGTAAATTAGCTATGGAGCTTATCGGATTAGAACAAACTTCTTAATAGGAAACTGTTAAGTACCAAAAGTGAAAAGAGTCGACAAATAGAGTAACTAAATCCTAAATAGTTGCACTCGTCCACATCCATATGTCCTCCCAGATAAAGACGATAAAAACTTCATTCCACGCATGATGTTTAAAAACATTTATTAGAGAGTCCCAAATCTAGACAATTAAGCCAAGCTTATCTACCTGAGCCAGAATGACTCTTTTAGCTTAATTAGGCCTACGTTTCACTCAAGCCGACTAACGATGAAGAACCTTGTAACTAGCTGCGTTATGACAGCCAGAGTTGATTAATAAACGAAAATACAATACAATACAAAGAGAATAGAGGATATTTAGGCACAGATTATCAATGCACGCACGTGTGTGCACTAGACAGATACCAAAGGATTGGAGAGATGCAGTCTAGTTCCACTGCGCAAATAAAAGAAATAAAGAATACATGGTTTGAAATGACAAAGAATAAAGGCTACTCGAGGCCACTGGTATGATTTTGTTGCAAAACCAACAGTATCTGGAGGTAAGAAATTCTTCAGTGCAAGGGATTTCGAACTGTCGATTAGCTTGGCTGGCACAACTTAGAATCGACACAACCACAGCTTTGAAGAGGAACTTAGAAGAAATAGGCCACTGAAGCACAAAAGATATAGTAATTCCAACCTAAGCTATAGTAATTCCAAACTAGCTGAAGATTCTACTCACTGCTTAAAATTTATATAATGCTATGTAACTTGTTAAACATTACACAGTTAAAGTAGCCAATACTTCCACACGTTACTTGTAGTGATATTTTTCAGCACTAGTCTTTGCAATTTCTGTCAGAGGTTAACTGTTTGCTGTTATTTGTCATATAATTGTATCAAATGCAGTAATATAGCTCCACTCAAATATGGTTATCTATAATCTACACGATGCTCATAGTATTTTCTATTTTCTTCTCCTTCTTGTTCTCCTCTTCCTCCACCTTTTTGATCACCCAACTGCCTCCTAGACTGGCCTACTCACAGCCCGTAATTCAAATTGTATGACTTCTCTTGCCCGAATTGGTCAGTATTGCGGTTTGTCAGTGCGCAGCAAGCAATGCCTTCGCCCTCCTTTCCTTATCCTCCTTCTCCTTATCCTTCATCTATTCTTCCTCCTCCTACTCCATCTCCTTGAAACAGAGAAAAAGGGCAAACCACAACACTTCTGCAAAGCTGAACCCGAACATTTTTGCATCAGTGATGCATTCCTCGGTAGCTTAATGCGTAACACTGGAATAGTTATAATTACTAGTATGAGCCTGTAACTATCAAAATACAAATAGAATAATAATTATGCGCTTAAAATGTACTGGTAAATTAATGACAAATAAGAGTAACTCACTTGAATCAGCAAAAATAATAACAAAAGTGAATCTTCCTCGCGTCAAACTGAACAAAATGGCGTTAAATTAAAAGAAAATGCAGTTACTAATAGTTGGATGATACACCCTCTAAGTCTGTCGCTAGATTATTCGTTTTCTTCCACGCGCATTAATAATTAATGCACGAAAACAAGTCTTCTTTTAAAGAAAAGAAACAAGAAAACTAGAAAATCTGTTCTTTGTTTAAAAAAATAAATTCCTATTCTTGTAAAAGTTATTTTAATAACACTGATATATATATATAATGATTTCTAATTTTTTTCTTGCGAGCAACGCGTTTCAACTCTCTTGGCGCTGGAAATCTCAACTGAATTAAACTGAGTTGGACCACTTATTATTGTCATTTTTAATATGATTTTTGTGAGCTGAAATTGGAAAATTTGAAAGAAAAAAACCAAAAAAAACAAACAAAAACTGGAAACCCCAAAAAACTTTTCATCTTGAAAACACTTGTTTTTTTCATATCTGCATTCAGCATAGTATTGACTACGCTTTGCGCGAGGGCGACTAATTGGAGATTTCGATCCATTTTAAATGCGAAATCTGATGTGATTTACATGTATATTTCTCATGGTTTAACTAACTAAATATTTTCACTCCTTGAAAACAGCAAATGGCGTCAATAACTTAATTTTTCTCCCCAGCTGCTCATCAGTCTTAAACTACCTCATTTTATGATAGATAGGCCTAGGCTAATTAACCCTTGAACGGTAACCTTTTTTTACACCGGTCCTCGGTAACCTGGGGGTGTTTTCTACCCCCGGGGGTAACTACTGTTGTTTGTGAAGTAGGGACGAATTTTTCTAATTACAACGATACAGTACATCATAGTTTGATAATATTCTTTGTATTTAACACGGATATTCTATGCAGATGACTGACGTCATTACTATAATGACGTCATTGCGAAATGCGTGCCAATGTGCCAACAATATCACATCAGCCGTCTGTTGCTCGTGCAATGTTGTCTGTTGGGGTGCATCCCGTGTTACTCAAACCGGAGTCGCAGAAGTCGAGAAAGCGTGGTCGATGTCATGCGTGCCCCAGAAAAAAGATATAAAAGTTGAAAACCAATGCACTGAATGTGAACAATTTGTTTGTCAGCAGCATGCTGAAAAGAAGCTAATATGTAAGAGATGTAGGCCTACAATTGAAGACGTCTTAGAAGACAGTCAGTAGAAGATGAAAGGCATGCTGTTACATTTATGGTTGCTGACATGTAGTGTACATAAAAGATAACATTACCTGAGCTTTTATTTCGTATGTTATAGGTTTATAGATAGCATTATGTTATTTGTTTGGATGTGGACTAACGAATTTCAGATTCTCCTTTGCTTGAAATAGTATTATAAATGCAATTATTTTTTCTTCATAACATCTCGTTTTTCGCCGCCATATTGAAAATATGTTAAATATGGTGACAATATGCACAATGTTTTTTACATAATTTGAAGCATGGTCAATGTCAGGAAAAGTCACCAAAGCGATTGTAAAAATTTCTACTACTTCCTTTAATAGCAGCAGTTATAACAGTCTGGGGGTAGAAATTACCCCCAGGTTACCGTTCAAGGGTTAAATGTTTAGGCTAGTAGCAGAAGAAGCAGCGGCATATACGACAATTACTGCTAAATATAGTTGAATTTGCATTAGATACCAAATTGCATGTATCAAACTGTATATTTATGAATTGTAGGCTAATTTATTTATGTCGTTAAACAATGAACACTAGGACATTTTAAGGTTATGTTTGGACAGTCTTAAATGGTGTCTTTTGGAACCTATGAATTCATTTCACTGCACTGTATAGGCCTATGTTTTAAAATGTCGTCAACGGCCTTTGATGTCATATGACGACGTTAAACCTTGTTCTAAATAAATAAACAGCGGCAGCAGCAGTAGGAGGAAGTCGTAGCAAAGGCAATTATAAAGGTAAATGGTAATGGTGATAGTACTTCATAGTAATAAATTTAACTTGAGAGGAAGGTGAGTGTATGCAGTAAATGGCCGTCGTTAACCAGGACGGCAGTAGGCCTAAAGAGTCTGGTTGTTTGGTCATTAGATAGCCTAATGACGTTTAGTAAATGCGTAATTATTATGATAATAATGCTGTGCAAATACCTGGAGGATGAGAAAGACGCATTCGTCGAGGGCCAGCGCTGCCAGGTAGCATCCTGACGAGGGTCTCATCCGCCTCTGAATCCAAACGACGTAGGCGACTATGTTCCCCGGAATTCCAAGCAGGTACCAGACGGGGGTAACGTACCGATCGATGGCATCGAATGCCGGACGCCGATTGGTTTCGTAGGGGTTGACCTCGGACCCGTTGAGGGTGACGGAAGAGTACGGGTAGAGTGCCGAAGAAGGGTTCGTATCTACCTCGGTGGTATCGAAGACGGTCATGAAGTGGGTCGGATCAGCCATCGCGCGGTAACTGATGTGCTGCTGATTAAAAGACCTTCTGTGTGTGACGATGGAGGAGCAGATAAAACCTGGGTGTTTTACAGGACGCTCAAGATGGCTGCTGTCAATCTAGTCATTTCCGATTTCGATGCGATACGTCTTTGAACAAGCCGCCTATGATGTCTTTGTGACTAACCGTTCCGTGTGAGCAACTGTGATCACTACAATAGCGATCACTACTTCTTTGTGACTTAATCACTCCTCCCTGCTGTTCCTTTTGTCTTATAGCAAGTGGCTTCTTTACATGTCAGGATCTACAGCTGACTGCGATTAAGTTATATAAACGTGCATTGAATGCATTCACAGAATTAAGCTGATGTCTAGTTGTCCAAAACTCGTACGTGGAGCGATTATGCAATAGACACAAGTGTTTATTAATTGACGGCTTCCATGGTGTCCGTGTGGCTTAAGCAAGTCAATCATAAGCTCACTAGTTTACCAGTTCCAGTTGATGGCAATCCTAACGTAATCTCGCAGGATAAGGTGATGGTAACAGCCGTTCAAGTCCGATCACCTGTCAAGGAAGAAAGACAAAATATTCTAAACAGGGTTTCATTATTTTCTGAGTGAAACTTCCTAACTGTTTATAATTTACTTACGAAGCGGCAAATATCAGTAATATCTAGATACTGCGAGTTTTTTTTACCTAATATAATAATTATCTCTAAACGCCTGAAACTGTATATTAGGAGGAAAAGAAAATGTCTGGAAATTCAAGCCTCTTTCATCATCATCATCATCATCATCATCATCATCATCTTCTTCTTCTTCTTCTTCTTCTTCTTCTTCTTCTTCTTCTTCTTCTTCTTCTTCTTCTTCTTCTTCATCATCTTCTTCTTCTTCTTCTTCTTCTTCTTCTTCATCTTCTTCTTCTTCTTCTTCTTCTTCTTCTTCTTCTTCTTCTTCTTCTTCTTCTTCTTCTTCTTCTTCTTCTTCTTCTTCTTTCTTCTTCTTCTTCTTCTTCTTCTTCTTCTTCTTCTTCTTCTTCTTCTTCTTCTTCTTCTTCTTCTTCTTCTTCTTCTTCTTCTTCTTCTTCTTCTTCTTCTTCTTCTTCTTCTTCTTCTTCTTCTTCTTCTTCTTCTTCTTCTTCTTCTTCTTCTTCTTCTTCTTCTTCTTCTTCTTCTTCTTCTTCTTCTTCTTCTTCTTCTTCTTCTTCTTCTTCTTCTTCTTCTTCTTCTTCTTCTTCTTCTTCTTCTTCTTCTTCTTCTTCTTCTTCTTCTTCTTCTTCTTCTTCTTCTTCTTCTTCTTCTTCTTCTTCTTCTTCTTCTTCTTCTTCTTCTTCTTCTTCTTCTTCTTCTTCTTCTTCTTCTTCTTCTTCTTCTTCTTCTTCTTCTTCTTCTTCTTCTTCTTCTTCTTCTTCTTCTTCTTCTTCTTCTTCTTCTTCTTCTTCTTCTTCTTCTTCTTCTTCTTCTTCTTCTTCTAATCTTAAGTAACAGTTACCTTGAAGCGCTGCCATGAATGAACATATAAAAGCGCTGAAAGTCTATTGCTACACTGCAAAGTAGAGAATAACGCAACGTCAGTTGTTTCAATCTCCGCATGTCTTCTCCTCCAGCGTCTTCATTTATCACCGAACCCCTCTCTGTCTTATCAAGCTGTTCTCACCATCCAAGCCGACCGCATGCCCCTTCACCCCACTTCACATCGCCCGCGGTCTCAGCCCCTTCGACGAACGAAATCAGACGCAACCAGTTGCAGCGTCAGAAAAAATGCGACGCGACGAACTGCGAAATCATCAACGAAACTCCGTTGCCATTATTATCTGCCTCAGCAGCAGCAGCAGCTGCAGTACCCGACCCCATCCCCTGCCTCCCTCCATCTCTTCCGGCTGCATCCTGAGGACATATCACAGCATCCTGTTGAAAGAAGACGACGTGAAGACGCAATCGAACGGCTGCAGCGAAGGCAACCCCCGTAGACGCTCGCTGATTTGCCTTCATTAGAAATTACTGAACGTCGCCGACACTCTGTATCGAAATTACTGCGTGTCTCCTATACAATCACAGATCCTAGCTGTCTGGCACTCCCTCCCACTCCACGAGCGAGGGGATTAGAAGGAGGGAGTAGGGAAAAGGAAGAGATTTATTTACGTCATGAACTTAAGACACAAAACTTAAAGTTCCAAATTAAAACGTGACTGATAAAAATTTCATTGAGCGCATTATACAAGCTTCAAACGTTACGTCGTTTACATTATTATCATATCGCTCACCAGGCCCGTGCAGAGCCGGTTATGGGCCCGGGCCAGATGGAAAATGTAGGCCCCATTAATTTCAAACTGCTCGTTAAGTATTTGGTCATCATTTAGTGCTAATTACATATGATTTTTGTACACTACATGTACTTCACATTAGCATATAATATTATGAATATGAAGTTATTACAATTTATCAGTAACAGAGAACAATAAAAGAACTACAACGATTTATATTCTATATTCGTTTTGTCAGAATATCACATCTCAAAATGGTCATCAAATACTCATCACTTCTCCGCATTCAGAAATACTTTACGTGCTTTTCTTTGGGCGAATTCATTAATAACATCTGAGAAATCTAGCAACTTTGCCTTGTCACTGTTAATGTTCAAAGTTGCTAAGCCATTCAAACGTTCTTCCATCATTGTGGACCGAAAGTAAGACTTAATTCGTTTTAGGACACTGCAGCTCCTCTCATTGGAAGCCACTGTTTCTGGCAATGAAAGAAAAATGCGCAATGCGATGAGGACATTTGGGAAAACATTGTCCAATCTCAAGTTCAATATTTCACTATAAATGTTCTTTGGTAACGCCGCATCGACTTTGAAATTCACATCAAAAATTCTTTTAAGAAGAAGCACTTCACTCTGAATGTCACTTGAAATATGATTGGTGTATTGCAGCTGAAACTGAGTAGCCTTTTGTAGCAACTCATTCTCATCTAACTGGTTAAAGTCCAACAAGAAATCAAAAAGTCCACAAATGTCCGTGACTGCAGAAAAGCGACGTGAAAGGCCATCTATAACAAAGTCAATTATGTTGAAGAACACATTCACCCTGAAGTAACTTTCGGCATCCTTTTGAGTTGAGTACCCTGTCCCTCTGCGCATATGAAAACTATCTGGCACACCAATTTTGATTGACACATGCCAAACTTCTTCCAGTATATCATGCCATTGATCTATCAGTTTCAGGATATTTGCCCGTAGTTTATCAATGTTGTCCCTTTCCACATCTAATGTTGAACCACGCGATTCTACTACCAAGTTCACCTCATGAATCATTGTGAGAACTTTAATCCAAATGGCTGACATCAGCACACATTCAAAGGTATCCAAGTACTTTTGGATACCCCGAAGTTCGGATTTGCACTCTGCTGTCAAATTAGTAACTCGACTCAGCTCTGCCACTGCATTTCTAACACTATCCAAATGCCGGGCAATTGGTCTTACACAATCAATGACTTTGTACCAGGGAGAGTAGGCCCCCTCAAAATCGTAGGCCCGGGCCAGCTGGCCCCCTGGCCCCCCCTCTGTTCTGGCCTGTCGCTCACGTTATTGAAGTCGTTCTTACCGGTTACTCGGGTGGTTTTACAAGCTAGGGTCTCACCGGTTGCTCTTTGAGTTTAGTTCCTACCGGGTAATCGTAATTATAACTTCTATCGCGCCGATGTCTAATGCACGAGGCATCAACTGATGGCGCACCAAAAAACCACAATAAGCTCAATATATAGAAGATCAGTCCGTAAGACAGACAGCCAGCCTATAAAGTAGCCTAGTAGGTCAATACTGGATAACGGTAGCCTACTATGTCAGATAGGTCCATACCTCTCCTCTCTCTCCTCATCTTTTTCGAAACTAAAATCCTGCCTTTTCCCTCGGGTTGCTCGCACTGGGAGCGCTTCTGAAAGGCTTTTGCTGTGAGAAGCGCTTTATAAATAGCCAAATACAATACAATACAATACAGCACCTATTCCCCCACGAGTCAATATCGTGCGCTGCTCTGATCTGGGTTCTTACTGGATACTCTGCAAGTCAGGTCCATGTCGGGTACGTTGTAACCAACTAATAACTATCCTACTACTTTGCTCACGCACTCATTACTCACTCATTCAATCAGCCACTTAATCACTCGTCCGCTCAGTTAAGTACGCCAGTTCGAGTTTCTGTCGAATATCCGTCCAACTGCGTTCGTTAACATTCGCCAGGCAGCAGCACATTCGACTCTCGTCACAGCGTCTGCAGTAGCACATTCCAGATTAAATCCACTGCTGATTAATCCTAGCTGGGATTAAAGGAAGCCACCGCAACGCAGACAAGGCCCACAGAGTGTTGGGTTTCCTCTAGACAATCGTTGGGTTTCTTGTGATCAATCATTGCCAGGCAGGAGAACGAGTCGCGATGCAGTGAAAACTCGGCGCGAAACAAAATTGTGTTTGTGACGAAAGAGCTGCGCCACCTGGGAAGAAAATTCGCACGTTGGTAGACTTCTGTTTCTGCCCACAGCTCCTGTTGACTTGAACATGACATACAGATGGAATTACGACGAAAGACGTCGTGTTATGAAGTAAGTAGAACAAGAAACGACCAGAATTGACGGGGAATGGTTTGGAATTATCGACTAATTAGAAATGATGAAAAGCTGTCTTGGAACGGTGGGAAACTTACGGAGAGCTATGAGAAATGACATACATGACCAGGAACGATAAGGAATGATATAGAACTGTGAAGACTGTCAAAGGGATTGGCGATGAGTGATAGAAAACGAGTAAGGATTGACAAAACAGGTCGGTAGTGGCTTGAAATAAAGGAGTCAATATCGGGTGCTGCTCTCAGCTAGGCTCTCACTGAATACTCTGCAAGTCGAGGTCCATGGCGGGTACGCGGTAACAAACTAATAACCATCTTACTGTTTACCTCACGCACTTATTACTCGCCCATTCAGCTCTCTGGCTCGCTCTGACCTTCTTTTTCCTCCGGTGAGGACGGCCATGACCCAACATCGTCCTTTTACCTGTGGAATGACCTTCCTCACGCTGTGGAATGACCTTCCTCCCTCCGCCCGCTCTACGATCCTAACGGGAGGTCTCGCTCCATCCCCATCCGCTGTCTAAAGTCTTGTCTATTCCCTCGGGTTTATCGCAATGCGAGCGCCTCTGATTGTTTTGCACTGTGAGAGGCGCTTTAGAAATTTTCAAATACAATGCAATACAATCAGAAAACAATGAGGCGTGTGAAGAAAGAATCAGGAATGACGTTAGGAATCACGCGAATAGATGACGAAGGAAAGAAGGGACAAAGAAGACAGAGCAGAAACGCCATGAGACAGACAGGATCGAAATAATAGTACCGCCGAGTAGAACACTGATTTCACTCGTGCCTATGCCTCTGTTGGCCCTTTGCTATGGAATGACCTTCCTGCTGTGACTCGTGCTGTGATGCTATCTGAGGGCACTAACGTTTCTGCTAGTTCTCTCAAGACATTACTTTATTCGAGGGGCCTTTCGCACTGAAGCGCCTTGATTAGGTTGTACTGAGAGAGGCGCTTTATAAATCATTAGAATAGAATAGAATTTATTCATTCATGCATTCGATATTCATTCATTTATACAGTGTCCTATTTATAGACGCTTTCACTCACAACACCACTGCTACTTTTAGTCCCATGATTTGAACAACGGGAAATTATGAATAGGGCCTACCGAACTCCCGGAGAGTTGACATGCCATTGAACTAAGCTTTAAAAAACCTTAATGCAAGTCCTGTAGCTAAATCAGTCAAAAGTTCCAAATACATAACTTACTTATGCAACACGGTAATCGCACCATCTGAGTCAACTACATACATGCCCATCACCCGGCCCACTTCTATTCAGTAGTCACATCAATTGACGAATTTCATCAATTAAGAGGCGCATAACTCTATTACACCCAGATGGCAGTGTATTATCAGCAAGTAAGCTTAAATTGTTCTTGTAATAATTATTCCGTTGCGCGTTTGCTTGGTTTTTCAACGACTGTGCATTTCGCTCTTGCTGCATGTGTGGATTCTGCGTAACACTCTGGACTAATGTTGCCATCTGTCAGCTTTCGACGGGAATCCGTTGGTTGGTTCCATCGACCTATATTGAGTGACACAGCATAAGAGATTCAAACTGAAGCCTCTTGCTGCGACGTTATTTGCCAGCCATGACGTCACAGGCAATTAATGCGCATGCGCAGCATTTACTTTTATATAGGTCAACCGTTCATAAACAAACAGAATGGTGCCGTTAGCGATATAGCTATGATCTAGTTTGACGCAAATATTATAAAATATTTGATTGTATTATTCGATACTAGTTTATAGTAAATTTAAAACACACATCGGTATCGCTAACGGCACCATTCTGTTTGTTTATGAACGGTTGACCTTAACAAAGTAAATGGCTGCGCATGCGCATTGCTTGCCTGTGACGTCATGGCTGGCAAAATGTTCAGTAACCGGAAGCTTCATTCACCGTACAACTTTAGCTGTGCTATGCTGTGTCCACTCAATATAGGTCGATGGTTGGTTCCACGCTTATGCGTCGGCCCGCCAGTGGTGACTCTTCTAGCTCACGACGGTTACTGTGCATTGTTTTGCTAACTGATGTAATTTTTCGTTCGTAAAGACATCTAGATCATATAGGCTAGCGTAGAGAGCGCCTCTAAGTATAGATATCGTGAAGAGGCGCTATATAAATTCTCATAATGAATGAATGAATGAATGAATGAATGAATGAATGAATGAATGAATGAATGAATGAATGAATGAATGAATGAATGTTGATCGGGCACAATACGTCGCGCGCCTTATATTCCAATTTATCTCTCTTGAGGACATAATAATTGCCGAAAACAGGATATAAAAATAAATAAATCCCCAAATACCCTGCATGGTCATTTTCCAATACCAACGAAGCGAGAGCCGTACATCTTCTAACACAGAAGCACCTGTAAAAAGCCGACAGCACAGCAGGTGCTCGTACCAAATGACCAACTGACTGTGAACATCTGAAAAGAAAACGGTGGTTATTGCCTGCACTACAGGTGCCGTCTGCAGACTGCAATTCCTCGAATGTGGACTCGGTCACAAAGAAGCAGGTGCGTGATGTGGTCGCCTCTTTCTCAAGCATGGCTGAACGTCACGCAACGAAAGACTTGGCTACTGAGGCTGAGCAGCGACAGTCGACCATGGCATCTCTTCCGCATCAGACTATACCATCCCTGTACGGATTAGCGCACGTCTAGAGATAAAACGACCACGTGTGCTTTGAGAAGAATAAAGATACGATTGGTTTATGTGCAAGGATACGTGTAAACTCACGATGTAGGGCTACATAAACTCTTCTTTAGTACGGACTGTTATTAGTTCCGGAGACGCCTTAAGACTCTCTTGTTCGCTGATGCAGGAGGTACTGACGAGGGTCGAGAGCGCAGCTGATTTTGAGCGGCGCTATATAAATGATCGATTACAATTACAATTATTATATGGGGGTCTATTGCAGAAACCTGCAGACTTACGACTGTGTGTTAGATCACAGAGCTTTGTGTGTAATTGGAGAAGCATTCCACGGACCTTTGACGCACTGCATATATAGTATTCGCTGAGTATACATAATTCAGTGAGAATTATCTGCATCTCTTTATTATTATTTTCTCTTTTCCTATAAATCTATTTAAGTCTGAGAACTTCGGTAGCGCCACTGTGACAATGCATTGGGCATCAATCGATGTACTTGTAATTGTAAACTGGAATTTATAAAGTGCCACTTCAAGAAAGAACTCAAATGGTCATTGCTACGTGAAACTCACAGGCGAGGTGTAGACTTGGTCCACGGGATCAGTGCTGTCAAAATCCAGCTGAGCAAATATGCGACAACGACACCGTCCTATGGGGAAACGGAAGGCCTGTGTACACTGTATGTGTCGGAAATATTAACCTATAATGAACTATATGTGCCAACATCTGGCAACATATACATATAAATATTCATGCAGATCTACAGTATCATGTAATGAAAGAGATAAAAAAGAGATATAGACAGAGAGACAGAGAGGTTAAGGTTAATTGATCTTCAATCTAAGGCTGTTCTTATATAGATATCTGTGAATATATACAAGAGGCTTCAAACGAGATTCATCGGTATCTCGGTATCAATTTAAACTGCCCATTAAGCCCCTACATTAGATACTGCATAAAATGTCTGCATGTAGTTCTGTATATCCAGAACGGCCTGTGTATGAGTACATGCTTTGACAGGCATTTCAAAGACGTTATATTAAGCCGCAAGCGCACTGCAACAATTGAGCGCATGAAACAGGTTTCGTGCTACGACAGCAATTTTCTCAAAGCCCACAGAGTGGGTGATATGATCAGTTCGTTTATTTGTTATCGCATAGTCGTTAATCCGAGCTTAGCTTCCCTTGAAATGCTGCGATATTTTCGAATCAGCCTGACTAACGGACGCCTCAGGTAGCCAATCTCATACTGTTATTAGCTCGGACTTCGAGTTAACGGATAAAGTCAAACACGATAAAAACACAGTCACGAAATGAAAAGGCAGAAATATATGCAAAACAGTGTACATGGTCTTAGAAGGGAGAATCAATGTCTAAAGTGAAGTGGTTTGATATGACTTCTGAAATTCAGTATCAGCTGGATTACGATACACGCAAGGGCTGAACACGCAATAACGATGAGATTTAGATGGTAAAAATGGTTCTAAAGTTAATTATATGGTATTGTATCTAAAGATTTATATAGCGCATCTCTCAGAATAACTATTCAGAAACGCTCTCAGCACGAAAACCTCGGGGGAAAAGAAACGTCTTTAAAAACGAGAGACCAAAGAGGAAAAACTAGACATTAGTTTAGCCCTTAATGAGGGAGGAAGGTCATTCCAAGTAGAGGGACCAACCACAGCAAATGCCCGGCGTTGAGCCAAGGCAGTCCTAGTCCTAGGAACAAAAAGATCTAGCCAATCAGCAGAGCGCAAGGAACGAGATGAGGTCGCAGATAAGGGTTTTCGCATATAGTCAGAAAGATACTTTGGGGCACTGCTCAACTGAGAAACACAGTAATTGGTGTATAAGTACTAAACTGGTCTTATTTAACCTAGCCGTAGGCTACGCTAATGACGACTACATAGGTTTTGGCTATATGGGTCGTTTGTGAAAGCTACTTAGAGAGCCTCCCGTCAAGACAATTCTAACGTGTTCTAAAGTTCTGTTCTATGGTGCTTGTGGGGCACGCCTTGTAACACGGAGAGAACACGGGTTCAAGTCTCCTCTGAGACTGTTACTGTGTAGCAGGGATGGGCAAATTACTTGGCAAAATGTAATTGAATTACAGATTACAAATTACTTTTGGACATGAAATGTAATTTAAATTACAAAAACATGAGAAATGTAATTGAATATACAAATTAAAAAAATTACAAATAGAGCAATTTCAAGTAATTTCAATTACGTAATTTCAATTACTGCCCATTCCTGCTGTGTATAGGGACCTCTATGGCAAGTCCGTTACCCACAAATGTTCAGCACCATCGATTGATATTTTGGTCATTAGATAGCGGCGCCTAGTTAATGCACAATAATGATAAAATACCGGGCAATCCCATTCTGCAACATTAGTGAAATCCCTGATTTTGGCCACAGCGGCGAAAACAACTCATACAACAAAAACACGACACGCTGTTAAACCGAAGAGAAACGGCGCCATAAAAATACATAAACATTCAGGTCTTTTGTACACCAGTAATTAATGGCATCGTGCGAAGCAATAAACATCGATTTAACACAATCATCTGGATGATAATTATCGATAAATTTGGTCCAGAATATGTGCAGCAATTACTGCATGAACGGCTCAGATGAAAATAAATTATCATGGCAACGAACGTTAACAGTGAACACGGAAGCAGGATAAATTGTTCGTATAAGAGGCGATACATGTATGCGTGTCCTGTGCTAATTGTTAAGGAAAAACTACCTGGATGGCAAAGGGTCAAAGGATTTTCGTCGCTATGTGCTGTTTTCTGTTTCCAGGAAGAGCCGTGACTATTGCTTCCCGGGATTTTGTAGCTGAACTTATATTCGTTTTCCGTCTAAGCAGACGACCGGATGAATAAGCCTGATGCATGGCAGTTTTCTGTCTCTGCAGGTTGTTTATTTCTGCTTTTGCCTGCAGCCGCAGAAACTATGCTGTCCTCTGGCTCTATGTCTGCCTGTCTGTCTGTCTGTTTTTCTGTCTTGTCTGTCTGTGTCTGTCTGTTTGTCTGTTTGTCTAAGCCTGAGTTTTGTATGCGTATGTCTGTGCTGATTTGTGTCCGTATGTGTATACTTGCATGTCTTTCAGACTGGCTACGCTTTCCTCTGTCTGTCTGTCTGTCTGCGTGTCTGTCTGTCTGTCCGTTTGTCTAAGCCTCTGTTTGTATGCGTACGCCTGTGCTGATTATTTTGTGTCCGTATGCGTACTTGCATGTCTTCCAGTCTGACTATGTTTTCCTCTGGCTCTCTGTCTGTACGTCTGTCTGTCTCTCTGTCCTTCTGTCTGCCTGTGTGTCTGTCTTATCTATATGCTTGTTTGTCTAAGCCTGTATTTGTATGCTTATGTCTGTGCTGATTTGTATCTATAACTCTGCAGGCTTATCTGCCTGTCCTTCAGTCTGACGGTTTGTTTCCTTGTCTGCTCATTAATCTCTGTGTTTATGTTCGTGTAACTCTTTGCGTACGTGCGTCTATCTTACGTCTTGTCTGTGTGTCTTTCTATGCCTATGTTTGTCTATGTACGTGTATATATGCGTTTCCATCTGTTTCTGTGTGCCTGTATATCTGTCTTCTTTTCTGCCTGCATCTTTCTCGCCTCTTCCCATATATACCGTCTGGGGTCAGACGTATCTGTGCAGGGGCGGACTGGCCCACCGGGCAACCGGGCAATTTCCCGGTGGCCTGGCCTGGCAAGCCGATGAAATAAGCTTAACAAAAGTATAACTGAAAATAACATCTGACGCAGTCGTCGCAGTGACGCGCTGTCGACTAGCGTATAGATCTATTAATATTCACATATAAATGTCTACAATACAACTCATTGAACTCAACGCAACAGTATGAAGAAGGTGATCATTCAAACAGAACTTCCTATTATTCGAAAGAGAATAAAAACAGTTGTCTGGTGAAGTTGAATCTGAAGCACCCATTGACGATCCAATGTACAAATTTGAAACGGAAGTTTACAACAGCATTTTGGATAAAGTTGTAACAAGTCTTGAGTCAAGATTTTCTTGATTGAGTCAAGATATATGCCCAGTTACAATACAATTTTCTAACCACGGACTGCTATACTCGGAATGTAGGCCTAGATCTCATGGATTCAACATTTTTAAATAGTGTTAAATGAAGAAATGATTTGCCAACGTTTGTGAAAATTTTCAACATCTTGAAGAAGATTGGTCCTTCTGTTTCTTGTGATAGTTTGAGAGATGAGTTGCTTGATTCTCTAAGAAATGGGAAACATTATGACTTGCTACGCCAGAGGAATATCACACTGTGTATATATTAACGAAAATGAAAATGGAAGTAATTGAACTGAAAACCTTACTGAAGATGAAAAGCACTAACTAAAGAGTCCAATTTTGAATTTGATGTAGGCATAGATGAAGAGTTAGACCAAGAAACCATTACATGTATTGTAAGCCTAAATCATACAAGGGGTGCGTTTCATTTTGCTACGACGTTCTGCTACGACAATCTGTTTTCGGAAGCTTATTCAGCAATCTTTTTGGCTTCTAAATTTCTTCTAACATTGTCCACTATGCATGCAAGTAGGCCTAGTTTCAATTCTGAAATATATAAAGAACCGTCTAAGAAATTCAATGACTACTCAAGATTATTTGGAAGCATTTTATGCTTATGTCCTATGAAAAAGATGTTTTATGTCCGTTAAATACTGAAAAGATTATTGATGAAATGGCGAAAACGAAGACTTTAGTGTATTAGAATTTCAGTGGTAATCCGCCTAAGGTGAAAGTTCTTTTACATGTTTTCAACATAATTATGTTTTTTAGCCTATATTAACTTGAATATCTTAGCACTTTTAAAGCCAAGTCTTCGCATAACTTTGTTCTTAGGAGCTAAGAACGTATATAAACTATATTATTCATAGTTTTCTGTAAAAGTTAATATTATCTATCGCTCAGAATTTCACAGCCCTTCCCCCGGCGGATCCACCCCTCAGTTGCCTGGCAAGCCATTTGAATTGCCCGGCCTGCAACTTTCCTCCAGTCCGCCTCTGTATCTGTGTATATGGGTTGAGTATCCAAGAAATCCGGTCACAGCACCTAATGGAGCATAACCTCTGACCTTTCCACCTCCGTAGGGTCACGGTATGATGGACGAGTAGTCCATGGTTGCCTATAGAGTCCGGTGACAGCGCTGAACGAATATTTTCCGACTGTTTTAATTATGGCCGTCAATCATCCCAATCGCGCAAGACATGTTAATACCGAGAGCGCGTGCGGACGTATATCTCTCAGCGCACTGACTCCGCTGTTAACGGCATCGGCGTGGCATGATTGACAGCGGGAATACCCGACTTATCGAGACCGATGACTAAATTGATGGATGTTCAAAGCGAACGTCAGCCGAAGGAGAGGAATGGACGCTGATGGGACATTTCAGACAGCGACGAAGACGAGAATCAATGTCGCGTCTTTGATTCCGTGCCTCTTACGTCCCACTGTCTCCCTGTGGAGGACGAGGGCTTGTCATTGCGGACCTTTATATCGATGCCTGAGTTTCGCCTATGAATAGGAGAGACGGACGGTTGATACTCGAAGCCTCGTTTGATGCTTCAACTCGTCCCAGTCATTTATTTCATACGGATGCGTGACCCTGCATGCACTTAACTGCGGACAGCTCTCTTCTGAATCCTTCTGTTATGATGAAGTGCGCTTGAAAATCCGAGCGGATTTCGAGCGTACGGCGTAGGCGTTCGCAAACATATGACCTCTGTACCATCCCGTGCTCGGTGCACCAGCAGACCATCTTTTTCTATTTTTGTTACGATATTCCACTAAAAATCGGAAGTATCTGCCGTAGTAGCTCAACGCAGATTTTAGTCTTAGGACACACCACTTCAGATCTGATGGATTGCTATATTTCAGCAGCTTTGAGTGAGTCTTGGCTGGTGGGACCGCGACTGAGCGTGGTCGTTTACACAATGTGGCGCCTCAATGATCTACTCTGAAAGGCCTTCCTCCTTGTCTTGTGATGGCCGAAATTTAGCTCTTTGATGTCCTTCTCCACGACTCTATTTTAGTCCAACAGTCCTAAGCTGATCACGTTGTTTCTCTAATTCCCCGGGAACTTTAAAGGTGCTATATAAATATCAAAATATACATATATAGGCTACACGAACAGTTGTTGAGAGCTATTAGAAGTCTGGAACCTCGATTACGATTACGAATGATCAACCATATGTTGCACCTGGATCGGAATTTGAATACCAATGCAGTCGGACCTTCTGCGTACAGCGGGACTTGTGGGCGTCAGTTTTCGCGTCATGTCCATCCGCCCGTCCGTCCAGCAGCCTAAGATTTAACCGTATCACATGAACCACTGCCAGGTGCTGGAAGCCTGGAACCCGACTTCGAGAGACGTGCAGCCAACTATGTCACCATTGCCTTTTCAACATTCTATGATTTTACATGGCATCGTGTAGATGGATAGAAATTGTCAAAATAAATAAATATCACAGCCTTGTGAAATAAGCAATAATCCGAGCCTCAAACTCAGACACTGCACGCGTAATAAATTTTCTTTACTATTATTAAATAAATACAAGTAAATTATAGTAGGCCTATATATAAATAAATAAATACAGGTAAATGATTTAAAAACATGAATAGCAGTTTATGTTATCAACTGTCAATGAGGCGGTTTATTTTTGCTTTACTGTTAAACGTATAGCCTACGCTGCTTCTAGCGCTTCTCGTCTACGACCTGGCCTAGATATCTGGCCCATTTGCGATGCACATTTGACACATCACTCAGTCCACCCATACATTTTGCATATTATAGATTTTCAGTTAAGGAATAACAGGACCATGATGAAAATGGCTTTTATCATTGCCATGTTATTCCTTAACTGAAAATCTATAATCCATCTCGTCCAAACGCGGACTGAGTGGGTTTAACAAATGTGCTCCTCGTTTAACTGATGAACTTCCGTCTGCCACGCTGTCGTCTACTTACAGTCTGTCGGGTCGGCCAAGTAGCAACCGCCTGTTTAATTTCCCTAGTATCCATTTCCATCATTCGTCGAATCAATCGTGAAAACTGGCATTCGATCGCAGACACTGGGCAGCACTTGTCATTCATTCCTGATATCCATTCATTGCAGCACTTGCAACCCTTTCTACGTTCGTGCCACTTTGTATGCGGAACTGTTGTCTGTTCGCTGTACGAGTTTTCTTCGACCGGTTCCTCGGTATGTGGATTTCATTGTGTTCCGCTGTTTTCGTCGATTTGTGAGCCGAAAGTGTGTTTGTTTGCAGGGAACGTGTTTGGAAAACGCAACCGATGTGATGAAATGCGTCTTCAGACATAAGACGACTGTCTGTCTGCGGACTGTCTGAAAGAGTCTTTGTGTTACAAGTTCGCCGAAAGCGATTACAATTAAATCGAATGAAACATTCCTTTTCTCGGCGTTGCAACAGTGCTTTAGAATTCCAGGCAGGTTTGTCAACAGAAAAAAGAAAAAGCTTCTTAGAGACTGATCGAGTAAGCTGAGTAAAAAGATGGACCACGAAGATCAACGATTGGACTGGGTCTAGTGATAAGAAGGAATACGCCGTATTGCAGATGAGCAACCAAGTCATTATAAGTAGCGTGGTGCTTCTGCGGCGGAAAATGCCACCACGCAACCCGCGAAAATTTACTTCTGCGGCGGAATATTTTTGGACATTTTATCTAAAAACAACCTAACCCTAACACTGACCCTAACCGACCGTCACAGCGCTTAACCTGACCCTAACCGACACTCACGAGGCCAAACCTGACCCTAACCGACCCTCACGACGCCAATATAGGAAGTACCGCATTTTGAACAATGCGCATGCGCCGAAGGTTGCGCATGCGCAAAGCGCTTCCGCCGCAGAATTGTGTCGAAAATGTTACTTCTGCGGCGGAATTTTCCGCCGCAGAAGATTTATCCTTATAAGTATTGTTCTTCGATTAATACTGACATGGTAAATTGCGTAACTGTTTCTCTAAAAATCTCTAGAAATAATCCAGTTATCGCATTAAAAAAAATTGGTCTTTGATTAATACTTTAACGACGAGTTTGTAGCGCCCAGGGCTGCATTAAGGGGGTGCTAAAGGTGCTGCAGCGCCCGGGCCCGCAGTTTGAGGGGCCCGCATTTTCGGAACCGGAAGTGAAGAAATTTTTTAATATGCTTGTTATTAATTTACTGTTAAATCTAGCGAAAATGCTGCTACATAAATAGGCTAAATACCAGGTAATAATTAATTTAATTATTTATAGTTATTCGACATAAATAAGTATACGAAGTCACAATTAATTTAATTAGGCCTACTTATAGTTGTTTACCTGACACTAATCATTGCGTGTCCAACTGTCCATATAGTAATGTAACGTTAATTGTGCATAGTGTCTTTAGGCAGTAACTACAGTACTACACACTAGTAAGCATATTATAAATATGTGCGTGGTGAACCGGTAGCTGTCAGAGGGGGCCTTTGGAAGGTAATCACAATATCACAGCACCCGGGCACGCACTAACCTTAATGCGGCCCTGGTAGCGCCTACTAAAAGCGACTGGGAAACCAACGCAGCTCGTCGTCAAAGTGTTAATACTGAACTGGGAAAGTTACGTTATCGTTTCTCTAAAAATCTCTACAAATCATTCAGCCATCGCATGATTCGCATTTGTTTAAACAAACAATTTTAAATTAAATAGAATACGATTATCCAAAAATCAAGCAACTTACGAGTTGAAACGCAGATCATAGCACGGTATCTGGCATAAGCCACAATCAGTATCGTAACTCTGCAGGTCTTCTACGCCCCCACAGCTATGTCTTGATAGCCAGCTAGACACAGGTGCTTAATCAGAAACTGAACATGTAAAGGTGAGAGAGACGGGCAGACGGCTATAATACTGCGGATGGTGTTTGGCAATGGTAAAACCAATCCAAAGCTCGGAAGCGCTAATGGAGTCTCTGCAGGAAGTGACAGAATTTAGACATGACAGTCACTAAATCATGGAAGTCCAGTTACTAGGCATTTACTTAAATACACAGATGTCCTCTCAGAGTCAACTCAATGATAATTCTGCATGTATGCATGCATGTATGTATGTATGTATGTATGTATGTATGTATGTATGTATGTATGTTATGTGGATGTATACCATGTCCATGTAACTACACATTATGCCTCCGAAAGACGATAGACAGTTTATCCCCAGAGCCCTATGTATAGAAGTTCTCTTGGTGATATAGGCTAATCTGACATTGTATGACTAAAAACACCATACTCATTTTAAACTTTTCTATGTAGGCTACTATTATGTATCAGATAGCGGTATGTCTACCTGTTTTTCTTACATACAATGTACGAATATATATTATATACATATACCTATGTATGTGTGCTTTGTATGCATGCATGTATGTATGTATGTTCCCTGAATGCATGTATGTATTTATGTATTTATGCATGTATGTATGTATGTATGTATGTATGTATGTCTCCTTCCTTCACTTGTATGTATGTATGTATGTTGATGTACCGCTTGTAAGGATGTATTGCATGTATGTTTTCTGTACGTATGCACGTACGTATGCACACACTGCATATAGTCATGTACGTATGTACGCATGTACGTATGTATGCATGTATGTTTGTATGCATATATCTATGCATTTTTGTATGCATCTACATACATGCATACACATATTTCCTACATACAATACATACATATGTACATACAAATATGTCCTTAACATACATACATACTCACCTTCATGCATACAATACATAATTTTAAAATGCTTTAGATAAGAATTAGGCCTTACAACTAGTCAACAGTAACTCATTATCTGTTCCCTAAATGACACATAAGTGATGATTGCAACTTACATTAATCTATTTTCTCATTATATTCGCAATTTATACGTTAATTCGTTCTTTTTCCGTTTAGATTTCTTTCACTTTCTAAATTGCTCTCCTTCCTTCACTTGTCCCGTCCAGTCCTGCGGTTCATAATTGGAACTGACCGTCTAATATTGACCGGTTGTTGACCGCTTGATTGCGAAGGGTTCTTCGATTGCCGCCCCGCGTGTAACGATATACGGCGCTATAAAAAGTCGCTGCTTCCGATTTCCACGATCTTTACTTATTCTCTGCCTCGGACCTACTGCATTAAACCTGTGTTCATTATATAGCACTATATATGCGTATTATATATTATTCTAGTAATATGAAATAAAAAGTAATTACGGTATATAGGATATATATATATATATATATAATATTAATATATTATATGCCTTTGCGCGTAGACCTATGTGTGTATAATATTATGTCTTACTGCAAGAGCATTACCATAACCAATTTCAATATGAAGTCATGAAATGGCGGTTACAAAGGACGCGCAATCCCAGTTTATGGTAAAAAAACCTCTGATACAAGAACGCACCTTTATCATCTGTGCACCTTGGAGAGGTTCTTCATACATATACATTTACATACATACATAATCGTAACCGTATTCGAGAATTTATAAAGCGCCACTTAGAATCAAAGGTGCTCCCGACCCAGACCAGTGTCTTCACTGACGAGAAGAGAGGCTACATACCAGCGTACATTACACCTTCATGCATACGGGATACATGCGTACATAGATGCATGCATACATGCACATTTTCATACATGCATACATACATACATGTACAATGTTGTACATACATAACTCCGCAACTTATTGTACTCTGTAAGTGCCAGTCCCAAACCTGGATAAAGGAGGAGGGTCACGCTGATGATCTTTGTTATCACAAAGTGTCGTTAAACTGAAACTACTACTACTACATACATACATACATACCAGCGTGCATACATGCACCTTCATGCATGTACATCCATACCTACTGTACATACAATCCACAAACGTACATAAACGTATGCATACGTATACATAGACTACATACCTACGTACATTTTGCATACGTATACATAGACAGTGATAGACTACATACCTACGTACATTTCACTAATCTTAAACTAAATGCAAATACGACAGAATCAGATGCAGTTAGATCGTTAATGCAATTAGGTCAGAATCGGTCAACCCCCGTTGAATGAACGAGAGACGTTGGGTGATTGGACGAAGAAGGAGTTGATGACACACAAACGAAACGAGACGAATGCGTTACTCGAATACCGAATGAATTGTACGGGATTCAACCCAGCCTTGAACCTCCCCAATCAACTGTGCTGGGACTCCCAGATGCAATCAGGCGCATTATAGGCAGCTGACGTAGACACCTTAGAAGTGGAGAAGAGAAAGGAAAGATGAAGATGAAAAGGAAGAAGATGAAGAATAGGGAACTATATGCTGTGCGAGCAGGAGAATCGATTTCGAACTATACTGACGAAACTCGACTGTCTGCATGGCCGCATTAAGGGGATACTAAGGGTGCTGCAGCACGCTGGCCCGCAGTTTTGAGGGGCCCGCATTTTCGAAAGTGAAGAAATTTTTAAAGTGCTTGTTATTAACTTACTGTTAAATCTAGCGAAAATGCTCAAACATAAATAAATACGAAGTAATAATACGAAATAATAATTAATTTAATTAACTATAGTTATTTGACATAAATAAATACGAAATAACAATTAATTTAATTACTTATAGTTATTTATCTGACACTAATCATTGCGTGTAGGCTACATGTAGTAATGCTACGTAAATTGTGTATTGTGTCTTTATGCAGTTAATATTCACTAGTAAGCATGTTATAAATAAGTGCGTGCTGGACTGATGGACCGGTGGTTGTTTGGAAGGTAATCTCACTCATTTTCACAGCACCCGGGCCCGCACTAGCCTCAATGCGTCCCTGACTGCATGGACATATATTAAGGGAAAAGGGATACCTACATACGACAAGAAGAAGTCAATTTCGAAGGCGAAGACTATGCACATGAAGACCAGAATTTTATCAAGAAAATGACAAACATTTAAAAAATTCAGATCACTATATTATATGGATTTAAATAAAGGCGTGCTGGGTTGTTCCAGGTGTTCTCTCTGTGATTTGTGTCGTCAGGGTTGAGGCGCATCTGTTGAGTCTTTCTTTTTAGAGAGGCAGAGAGGCTTTACAATATTGCCGTTAGATTATAATTTATTAGATAAGATGAACATCCTTTGATATTTTATAAGATGCAAATCCTTTGCGTTCCCGTGAGACGCCGCTTATTAAGCTTCCAGGTAAAATCGATAATGTACGAGTACATCAAGGCACTTAATTTAGCGCCTTTTAAGCGCCTCACAAGGAGCTGATGAGCCATAACATATATGTCCAGGTAAGATGAATCTCTAATCTCTAATCTCCTGAGAGATGATACATGAAATATAAAGGATTAAGCACATGCATGTATATATATACATATACACATACATATATATATATGACATATTATACATACATATATACATACATATATATAGTTATATGCATACATAGGTATATATACATATATGCATACATGTATAGTTTGTAGCGTCCAACTACCTTGAACATTATTCAATGGCGCAATAGTGTTCTTAGATAAGATAGTGATTACTATGTATAATTATATAACAAAATGGCACCCAGCCTGGTGATGTTCTAGCTATACACACAAATTCACTAAAAACCAAATTTGAAAATATATTTTCATGTACAAGTTTGCTTTCGTTAGAAAGAAATTCAAAATAAAAAGCAAAACGGCGCAACACGATAGCATGTGGCGTTTATAAACACTGGCGGCGTTAGGCAAACTATCTTTTCTTCTGCGAACTTCTCGACCTTGTCCGGGAATATGTTTTGTCACGATCTAACTAACACTCGCTGCTGTTTCAGCGTCACTTAGTGTCATATGTGCCATAGTTATCACTGTTTTATTGCGCTTTCTTGACGCAGTGCACCTGGACCCATACCACTCGTACCGTCACTTTTGTTGCCAAGTTAGCGTGATTATCCGTTGCGTGCAGTGCTTTAGTTGTCAGAGGTGAGGGGGGTTCAACACCCTGCTCTTTTTCTAACCGCCTCTGTTATGCAGCTGAAAATGTGTTGGGGGTCAGTGAGGTAGTGACCCCAGCTGAGCTGTTTTGTGTGCAAAATAAAAAAATTAGCACTAGATTTTGACTAGTACTCGAGTAACTCTGGTAATCTGTCAAATGTTCAAACACCAGCGCTTTTTGACAGCTGAAACAATGGTTGCCTGCATCGGTCGTGTTTAGGTGATGTATCACTGCATCCAAACGTTTAAAATAGAGTGGCCAATGCATGACGAACGAGGTGTGGAGTTTCTCAGCAGAAAGACTGAAGAACGATTGGAAGGCCCATGACCAAAGTCATGTCTCTCTCTCTCTCTCTCTGTCTCTCTCTCTGTCTCTCTCTCTCTGTCTCTCTCTGTCTGTCTCTCTCTCTGTCTGTGTCTGTGTCTGTGTCTGTGTCTCTGTCTCTGTCTGTCTGTCTCTCTCTCTATCTCTGTCTCTGTCTCTGTCTGTCTGTCTGTCTGTCTCTGTCTCTGTCTCTGTCTCTGTCTCTGTCTCTCTGTCTCTCTCTCTCTGTCTGTCTGTCTGAAAATTGCAAGATCTACTGAGCAAGTCATCTCTCTCTCTCTCTCTCTCTCTCTCTCTCTCTCTCTCTCTCTCTCTCTCTCTCTCTCTCTCTCTCTCTCTCTCTCTCTCAGACAGTATGTCTGTCTGTCTGTCTGTCTGTCTATCTGTCTGTCTGTCTGTCTGTCTGTCTGTCTGTCTGTCTCTGTCTCTCTGTCTCTCTGTCTCTCTCTCTCTCTCTCTCTCTCTCTCTCTCTCTCTCTCAGTCTGTCTGTCTGTCTGTCTGTCTGTCTGTCTGTCTGTCTGTCTGTCTGTCTGTCTGTCTGTCTCTGTCTCTCTCTCTCTCTCTCTCTCTCTCTCTCTCTCTCTCTGTCTCTCTGTCTCTCTGTCTCTCTCTCTGTCTATCTCTCTGTCTGTCTGTCTGTCTGTCTGTCTGTCTGTCTGTCTGTCTGTCTGTCTGTCTGTCTGTCTGTCTCTCTCTCTCTCTCTCTCTCTCTCTCTCTCTCTCTCTCTCTCTCATATCTATGCGTCTGTATTTGTGTAAGTAGACCTATATATGCAAGCTTATGTGTGTATGTATATAAATGTGTATGTATATGTAGGTATGTATTTACATAAGTATGTATATGCATGAATCTGGGCAGTTAATACAGCGCATTTCAAATACTTCTCCAAAGCGCCGCAATTTGTATTAAGCTTATAGACAAAGCATTGCGTCCATTGATTATTCCTTTAGTCCTTTACAGCTGCATATCAACATCAACCGTTTACGTTAGAATTGAGAGCTGAAACATTGCATGAATAGTAGTTGAGTGACGAGGCAATGTGACCGTGACAATGACAAATTCAGCACCATGTATTGTCATTGGAACTCGATGGACCATTCAGCCGTATCGCTATTATACAAGCGGAGCCAGAATCCGAGTCATCAGTCAGAGTTATGACGGGATATCAATTTGTTAGAGAACCACATTCAGTGAGGTCTCTCGTCCGTAGTCATGTCATTAGCTCTATACACAATCATAGCATCGCGCTTTCTCTGTTGTGGCTTCTATTCGTATGGTATGAGCTCCGTTAGCATTACTCCTGATGCCTAATGTTCACACACACGCATTTTATTGAGACCGTTATTTTTAGCGAGGTTGAGTCGGGAGCGCTTCTGAGTAGTAGCCTGAAGGGGCGCTATATAAATCTCCGTAATGAATTAATGAATTAGACACATACCTACGATCGCTACTCACGCACAAGTGGACTTTATTGTCTGGTATTAGCACATTTATATAGCGTCTCAACTAATTACTCGGGGCGCTCCCAGCATATGGGGTTCCGAGGGATTATAGGCGATAAAAGGTAGCGAATTATAAGAGTCCCCCAACCACCGGTGCTCGCATAGTAGATGGAAGACTTTTGTAAAATGAAACACCCACACAGCAAAAGCCATACGCTGCGGTATAGAAGTTCTGCCCAAGGAACCGTTGATCACCACAGTCATACATGTATGAGCGAAAGGTACGGCGAAAACCAACAGGTGGGCGAAGGGATAAACAAAATTACCTCGGAGTCTGACTTGAAAGCGCTCTCACCACAGCAAACAAAGCTTTATATAGAATACGGTATGAAAGAGGCAGCCAATGGATCAAGCATTGACAGTTTTGGCATTGTTAATTGACCAAGCATTATGACAGTTAACTGCAAATGTAGCAAACCGGTTTTTGATGTCTGTTAGCGAGACTGCATCTGATAACAATAGGAACTATGGTAACGTGAATAACAAAATATTGGTCCAGATAAACCGAGTTCCTCGCGACCAGATCAATGGTGCTTACTTAGCACGTGAAATCCATTAGCCTTCAACCCTGGACGTCAACATTGGTTTCGGATCTTACTCTATTGCCTTTAGCTCTCATGTTTTGTCCGATTCTATGCATGCATTCACATCAAGACGCTTGATATAGCGCCTTTAAGAGCACCTTACAAAAGCACTGCATGTCTTAATAGCTAGGCCCAACTGGTCTAAACAAATTTTGTTGCTAGGAGATCAACAAGTGGTTGTGTTTAGTTTAAGAGAAAAAAGAAGACGGCGATTGGCTGAATCAGAGTAAGATTTAAGAAAACATGGGACTTCAGTTTCAATGGCACAAAATTAGCGAGTTTCTTGCTTCGTCTTACTAAGTAGGCCTATCCCTGGAGTTTAAGGATTAGCATCACCTGTTCCCTGGAGCCAGACACTCGTAAACCAAAGTGACGATGGCATCCGCCGCTCGGCCGGAATTCGGCGACAATTAGAACAAGATATTCGAATGCAGAGAACGAGCAAGAGTATACGGGATAGGGCCGCATAATACAGAACAACGTAGCCTACTTCTCGGCCCGCTCGACCGACCTATCACGTACAGCCGTAAATTGAATTGCGGGGACAAGGTGAGTACCATTAGATAACACGTCAGCTCGGCAGCGGGTGACTACGACTCGTTCAGATCAGGGTGTTAAGTTGGCGCTAAGTGAATTACTTCTCAGGACATAGTGGAATCGTCAAGGGTTTTATGTCCAAGTCGATGGACTTGAAGGGCGGCAGAACGCCCGGAAAGGAGGGATTTTATGCGGGGCGCGTAGTTAGCATCCCCCAAGGGGCGTATATACATGTGTGTATACGTGTTGCTGGTGCTAATGACGATTTCGGAGGCACCGACAGATATGGGTACAGTGTGCGTGGAAGTTGGCGCTCGAGTCCTGATCCTTGGGTGACGCTGGAAACACGACACATCTTGCCATTAAACTATGACTTCTAAGCAGCCTATTATTCCGTCTTTTTGTGATAAGAGGCGTGGCAACCTACGACTCCCAGCTGCAGTTGCTTTGCCTTTCTGTGTATAAATATTATATGAAATCGGTCCAGCATTCGCTGTCGCGGTCACACGCGTCGGCAATGCGTAGACTTATCTGTGAAGCTTTTTGTTGACGACTAGAAACAAAGACATATGTTTGTTGCAAAAAGCATTCTCATTTGTACAGGAAAAGCAACTCAAATAAAGATGTAGATGCACAATGATTTACTATTCCCGATAGCTGCGACTACTGCAGCGGCCGTTATTTCTCCTCTCCCATCTGGTAGGCATGGAACTCCAAGCAGCTGATCAATGCCTGCTCCAGATACCAATACAGGCAGGTGATCGACTTTAGCATTCCCGGCAATGTATGGAAGTAGTTTACATCGCTATTCTCTAACTACAACCATGTTTGAGGCACCTCTAAACTAATTCAGAATCAACTGAAATTTTGTCATAATGTTTTCTAAATTATTTGGAACAGAATGAGGGGGTGAGAGCTGCAACTTTTAAGAATTTATTTTCTCACCATTGCCCAGTGGTGTAGTGGGGGGAACGTGGGGGAACGCCGTTCCCCCACTTTTTTTCTCACACTATGCAAAATTCTTGCAAGATTGCACTTTTTGCTTACTTCAATATGCAGGCGTTCCCCCACTTCATTTTTTAGGACTACACTACTGCCATTGCCCATGAGCCACCCTAATACCCCGGTAGTGAAAATTGTTTTATTTTATGCTCAGCCTCAAGTTAAAAATTACAGAAATAATTAACAATAAATTTAAGGGTTTTATAAGTAGAAGCTGTTTGATTAGTGAAGCATAATTTCTTTGATGACACGAATATGCGCGAAGCACATGCAGTGGCGTAACGAAAGGTTTCAGCGCCCAGGGGCAAGAGTTGATGACTGCGCCCCTTTTCAATTATCTTGTTAAGTTTTAACCGTTCTTGTCATAGTACCGTGTACCACTGAAAGCTAATTTTACGCCCCTTGTGCTGCGCCCTGGGGCGGTTGCCCCCTCCGCCCCCCTTCGTTACGCCACTGAGCACATGGTCGTTTTTTTCTGGCAGGTAATTTCTTTCACGCTTAACTTAGTTGGTGGTTAAGAGCCGTGAAATGTACAGATTTACCGGCTATGCATAGAAGCGCGCATCGACTAATTCGCGAGTCGTAGACTTTTTCCATTTCCAAGGGCTAATATTTAATGGTCGATTTATAGGCAACGTGGACTTGTAGCCCAGTCCTCCTATCTCCGTCAGTTGTTCACGGTCCAACCTCTTCGTTCAACCCGTTCATCTCCCACACTCGCACTGCTCCGCCCTTCCACCTCATCACATAAATTTGCAAATTGCTGTATAGCCATAGCTGTACCGCCTCTTTGGAACAAACTCCCACCAGTGCTACGACAAATATCCGACCCATCCCACGAACTCACCAAAACCTCATCTCTTGCTATCTCTCCACAGGTCTTCCACTCAAAACTGAAAACACTGCTTTTTCACAAATCCTATTCCGATTCCCCTAACCTACCTCGCTATTTCAACTCTAAACATCTTCCACCTTAGCCGTCTGACTGTCTGCCTGCCTGACTCTGAATCTTGACCCTCTGCCTATTGATTCTGTGTTTTGATTAAGCGCCTGTGAATAAGCTGGTTCCCACGACTTCGCTTTTGTGGGCGCTCTAGAAATCTCGAGTTTACGATTACGATTACGATTACGACTATGTACGGTACTTTTGTTCATTATTTTCTATTATTTTTTACATTTTCAAGGATTTTATTTTTATGGTTTATTATTTAACACACACACACACACACACACACACACACACACACACACACACACACACACACACACACACACACACACACACACACACACACACATATATATATATATATTATATATTACGTATGTTCGTCAAAATTTAACTAACAGTTAATCCATCATTCGATGTTCATGTAATTAATTTTTTATTGGGAGATCACCGATCCATCATTGACCTCGAGGAAACCATACAATCATCTGTCTGGCGAAGCAAACAGGAAAGCGAGGAACGCTAGGGACTCAAGTGAATTAATAAAAAGAATTTGAGGCACAGAAGAAGTAGCATTATCTATTATTCTGTTATAGGCGCACTTGCATTGTAAAATCCTACTTGTATTTGTTGAGAATCTACTAATATATAATGATCATCAAAGAAAAACAATTTCACTTGTGTTATGGGGGCCCACACAGCACACTCTGCACAGTGCACAAGGCCCGAAAATGCCGAAATATTTTAAAAGAGCAGTCCCTTAAGCTAGTCCTGAGGCAGTCGTAGGTATGAAGTGTTAGCAACTTCATTTCCTTATCCCAGGCATACGAGGGTAGGTGGCATGCAGTCCTCTCCCTCACCATCTAATCTTCCCTCCGACAGTGTACGGTCAGTGTACTCATTATAGCTGAGTTGGCTATGGGTGCACGTGGAACAGGAATCTCGAACAGAATTTCTGCGCTGGTGGGATTTGAACCTTATCGATTTACAACGCGCTAACCAGTATACTATCGAACACCCCCGGTCTTATTATTTGACAGTAATTTCACTGGTTCGGGCAGGGAGCGCCACTGATGAGCTTTTCTTTCTTGAAGTGGCGCTATATAAATGTCAGATTACAATGACAATCAGTAGAAGAAAAAATGCAGTAAGTCGAGGCAACAAATATTAGGAACTGGAAGCTGAATAGAACAAGAAGAAGAAAAAGAAGATCTAGAACGTTAAGTGGGAACGGATGGGATGCACGAGTAGGTTATAGGAGCGGGAGTTGTAGTAATAAAGGAACAATCAAACTAGAATTAATCAGACAATGAATTCAATATAATATAGAACCATAACAATTAAGACTAAGTAGCACAAAAAGCTACAGTCCTAAGCGCTCCGTTTACAGCCTCATATAATGTTAATGTAATGTAACAAAACATTTATAAAGCGCCACTTAAGAGTCTCTCAGAAGCGCTCAAGACGTGGCCATCAAACAGCTGAAAAAATGCGTCTTTAAGAGTTTAGAGAAAACCATATAGCCGCGTGCAGCACGCACAGACGGCGGAAGAGCGTTCCAGATCCGTGGCGCCGCAATCGAGAAGTCCCGACGAGCACTGGTGGTGGTTCGAAACGAAGGTATCATCAAGTCATTTCGCGAGGCAGACCGCAGAGCCCGCCGACCAGTTTGAGTGCCAACTGGAAGGCACAGTTGATAGACTCATAATGTAACAAAGTTGCGTTTGTGTCAACGTTGATTAGTCAATAAACGAATATTGTATTGTAGATGCTTACAGTCCGTGACTGCCTGTGAAAGTCAGTAAAACAGTCTCCGAAAACTGTGGTCTTCGCTATTCAATATAATTCTAGGACGTTTGATTTTGATGAACGGTCCTTCTGAAACTTAATTTACCGTTGCACACCATATTCATCGACTTTAACGACTCTCGTGTAGGCCTACTAAAAGTGACTGAGAAGCCAATGCAGCTGTCGGTAAAAGTGTTAAATTTAAAGATCGACTCGGTCTGCAGGCGCTCTGCTGAAGGCGTTTTCACCTCCTACCTTTCTCCCTGCTGACTTTTAGGATGGCACATTTACCGGTATCTCACCAAAACAGCTTCGTCAACTTATTTTGTCGTCGCCATCGAAGTCGTGCGAATTGAACCCACTGCGATCATTCTTAGTTCTTAGTTCAGGATTCTAAAAAGATATTTTACCGTTTCTTTTGTTTGTTGATCAACACTACTGACCGAATTGAACCCACATTCTTAGTTCTTAGTTCAGGATTCTAAAATGAGAATTTACCGTTTCTTTTGTTGTTGATCAACACTGCTTCGACGGAGGGTTGTTCCCTTCTCGCCTTTCAGAACCGAGCGGTTATTTTGCCAAGACTCAAACGCCAATGGATGCTGGGTGCTGGTGACATAGCCAATTATCGTTCGCTCTCTAATCTGTTGTTTATCACAGATGGACGTGAAGGTTGTGTTGATGCAGATGACAAGCTATCTGGAGGCTCATTCTTTTTTTCAGAACAACAATCTGGTTGGAGACTTATTCCTATTTTCAGAACAACAGTCTCGTTAAAGTTGTTTTCATTCCACAGTCAGTGACAATCCGTATTATTGCTGATGCTCTTTGGACTGTTTTACTTCGGTCAGATAATCTTACTTGCTTTTACTGATGTGAATGCGACCGTTGACACCGTCATGGAATTCTCTCTCTCTGTCTCTCTCTCTCTGTCTCTCTCTCTGTCTCTCTCTGTCTCTGTCTCTGTCTCTCTGTCTCTCTCTGTCTCTCTCTGTCTGTCTGTCTGTCTGTCTCTGTCTCTCTGTCTGTCTCTGTCTCTCTGTCTCTGTCTCTGTCTCTGTCTCTGTCTCTGTCTCTGTCTCTCTCTGTCTCTGTCTCTGTCTCTGTCTCCGTCTCTGTCTCTCTGTCTCTCTCTGTCTCTGTCTGTCTGTCTGTCTCTGTCTCTCTGTCTCTCTGTCTCTCTGTCTCTGTCTCTGTCTCTGTCTCTGTCTCTGTCTCTGTCTCTGTCTCTGTCTGTCTCTCTCTGTCTCTCTCTCTCTCTCTCTGTCTCTCTCTCTCTCTCTCTCTCTCTCTCTCTCTCTCTCTCTCTCTCTCTCTCTCTCTCTCTCTCTCTCTCTCTCTCCTCTCTCTCTCTCTCTTCACTCTGTCTGTCTCTCTGTCTGTCTTTCTCTCTGTCTGTCTCTGTCGGTCTATCTGTCTCTCTCTTGGAGCGCCTTCGAATGTCGTTTGATATCTGAGTTTAATCACCTTATGCTGATGCGTAACTGCCTGGCCAGTCGTGATAAACGATGACTGTGATGAATGAATTTGATACGATGTGATACCATGGAAAATGTTGCAATCCAATACAATGGATAGAATACGACAGAATACAATAGATCGAATACTATGCAATACTATGGATAGAATACGATACAGTACAATAGATAGACTACGATACAACAGATAGAATACGATACAACACAATAGTTAGAATACGTTACAACAAAATAGACAGAATACGATAAAATAGTTACAATACAATACAATTCAATGGAATACAATAGGATAGCATGAAATGGCGGCTGATAGATAAATCCGGACGATCGGCCATTAGAACGCTGCAAGTGACAGTTTAAATCCAGACAGTCGGAATGCCCCAATAACACGACCATCGGAGCCTTTCTCTCGTGTCAGCTGACCCTTCTGGCTGCTGAGGCAGACTGAGCGATAGAAGACAAACAGTTCCATCACATGAGATGGTCATCCGGGGATTGAACGAAATCCCGAAGCTAAGCTCACTAATGAAATTACGCATCCAGTTGCAAACGTACCGTAAACCCATGTCAGTCCGTACCAGTGCTGTAATGTTATGCAAAGTTACGCCCCAGAACCCACAATGGAATTATACCAAACGCAAACTCTCTATCTCGTAAAAAATTTGTCATACGGATGCTTTATACTTAATTTTTTTCAATTTGATAAACTATGAACCCCAAAATGCGGTTAGTAGTTGGCTTTTCAATAAAGGATATACTTACTTATTTACTTACTGACTGACTGACTTACTTACTTAGGTCAGGCCCGGTAAGTTAAGGCAGGGTGGGGTAAGGTTAGGATTGTTACGATGAGTTAATATCACCAACTTCAGCATACAATACACTACCACACAATATGATATTATTATTTAATAAATTTGTAACGCGCGCAAGGTCACACCGAAATGTGAATCTGATACAATAATAATAATACAATAAGTAACTAAGAAAATATATCCTTTAAGTACAGAACACTAGAATACAAGGCAATAGATAGAATACAATACAATAGATAGAATACAATAGATAGAATGCGACAAACCCAATACAATACAATCCAATAGGGTGCATGTACAAAACGAGGAACATAACATTCATTGCGAAGCCGTCTAAAGTTACGCCTGGTAAAAACACCCCGGGCGAAACCGGGTACATTTAGTAAGAAAGTAAGTAAATAAATATATTCTTTAAGTACAACACGATAGGATACGATACAAGACAATAGATAGAAAACAATACAAAAGATAGAATGCGACAAATACAATACAATGGATACAATAGGCCTCCAATACAATACGATGCAATACTAAACGATACACTACAATAGAAAAAACACGACACAGTAGGCCTACACTGCGCTAGAATAGGGTACGGTATAATGCAATATCGATCAGTGCTGTTGAAATTTAAAAGCTGATGCTTTCAGTAAAATATTTTATGGGTGAAATTTGAAATGCAGAAACATTGCATAGCATTGCTGTTGCTTCCTACGAAACATACATTGACATAGATTGTAGCATTAATTTCATCCTAATAAATCGCATTACATCACAGTTCGCGACATTACATCGCAGTTTTCAAATCCTTCCTCGTCGCCAGGTGATCCACACGCGCTAACAAACAACGGATGATATATTACAAGAGGCACTGTTGCGTGGACAATAAGTGAAACGTTGAGTCAACAGAGCCTTACGCCTGGTGGCGCCACCTACAATTCAGCGACAACTACCATCGTCGCCAGAGGTCGTTCCTGTGCGCAAATTGCGGAAATACATAGCATTAGTATGTCACCGAATAAATGACACTGAGTGGAGTCAGAATCATTAGTACAGCCAGTGCAGCAACACACAAACCGTTCGTGCGAATCTACATGTGTTTTCTCGCAAAAATGTCCGTAGGAAGAATTGTTATTTTACCAGGTGCAATTGGTCCTCTCTGCAACGCACCCGGCGTATTCCGAATTGCTTTAGTTGCCCTAATTACGAATGCGATGCTTTGATGGGATCTCTGGTTAAGTGGAGCGAAACGCCATTTTGTTGGCATAGAGAAAAATGAGGAACTTCTTTTTACGTTGGATTCAGGGTCGAATGTCTGCCATGATTAGTTTAATAATAGTAATTAATTGTTGTTATTGTTTATTATTATTATATTTTTTCCCCCGAGGTACATATGATCCCTCAGGATTGCAAAAATTAGGGGGCGCGTTGTTCTGGAATGGCTAATCTTCACAGATGGATTGGTGGGTTAGGAAAGTGCTAGAAAAAGCAACTGCGTGGAAGCGCTGAATAGTCATTGATAAGCGCTGAAAAAGAAAAGTTGTCTCTCTATTGTCTCCAGAAGTTTGGGCAAGTCGGTAGCCGAGAAGGTTGATTATATTATTATTATTATTATTATTATTATTATTATTATTATTATTATTATTATTATTATTATTATTATTATTTTATGCCCCGAGGTATACAGGATCCCTCAGGGACTTAGAGATTACTATATGATGTAATTTATTATTATTGTTATTATTATTGTTATTATTATTGTTATTATTATTATTGTTATTATTATTATTATTATTATTATTATTATTATTATTATTATTATTATTATTATTATTATTATTATTATTATTATTATTATTATTATTATTATTATTATTATTATTATTATTATTATCATCATTAGTTTCTATTCTTTCTATTCTATCTCTGCTTCCTCTACTTCCTCTTCGTCTCCTCGTTTTCCCGCTGTTTCTTCCTCCTTCCATTTCTTCTCCTGCTTGAGCTATACTTCTTCATTTCCTTTTCCGTTTTCTTTCTTTTCTTCTTTTTCTTCTTCTTCCGCTACTTCTAGCGGTCTGTCATTATTTTATTCTGCAAATAGTCGCCTAAGAAACATTTTATGGCCTCTGCCACTGCTTCAACTTCTTTGCACTGCTACATACATAACGTACTTGACCAAAGCCATAACCTGACGTGGGTCTATAATTATTTCCTATGCACGACACTGTTACACGACCTTTCATATAATGGCAACCTGTGCGCATTATACGCAAAATAACTGGATGATTTCAGGATGTATATGCCAGCTTATTTGGCAGATGCACATTTAGATGACAGTGATACAAGCGAAATGTCATTGAGGCACTCAGGGCAATCGCCAAACAAACTCATCAAATTAGAAATATGTGATACGTCGAATAGATACACCATAAAAGCTGACCGCGATCAGCAGTAAATTGCCCAACATACGCAAATGGAGGCACATGACATATACGCCTTATATAATTATTTAATAGATAACGGATAGAAAATGCGTTGGCGAACGACATCCCTGGAGAGCGGGTAATAACGATGCGTGTTTGGAAACATGTATGATAAATATCCAGGCAGGGTTTATGGCGACCGCGTTATGAGTTCAAATTGCGTTCGGTACGTTTCATATCGATCTGATAGCTTGCTGTTGTTGAGTCATTTGGACGCCGTATGTATGTATGTATGTATGTATGTATGTATGTATGTATGTATGTATGTATGTATGTATGTATGTATGTATGTATGTATGTATGTATGTATGTATGTATGTATGTATGTATGTATGTATGTATGTATGTATGTATGTATGTATGTATGTATGTATGTATGCATGTTGTTATAGCGCCCCTTAAGATTCCTACTCAGAGGCGCTCTCGACTACAGCGCGGACACTGAATCGGAGTTTCACGCTGAAGCGCATGAGCAATTGCGAGTGAAGGACTTGCCCAGGGTCCATACGCGGCGGACTTGAGGTGGATTCGAACCCGCAACCCTCCGGCTGCAAGGCACCAAACATATCCCCTTGAGGTGGATTCGAACCCGCAACCATCCGGCTGCAAGGCACCTAACATACCCCTACACCACCGCGCCCCACAACCGCCTCACAACCGCCTCTCTATCTCTACCCAACACAGACTGCCTCTCCATCAACATAGACTGCCTCTCTAGCCTCTCATAGACTCCTCTGTATGCATTAGGTGATGTCTCCCTGCCTTAGGGGACTAATCTTTTGTACATTGACCTGATTACAGCTTCGTTTTGGGGCGCCATCGGTTGATGCTTCGTGCTTTAGACAACGGCGCGATCTAATATGCGCTTGTCTTGAGCCATCTTCACTTCGAAAGTTGGCTGCACCACGAACCATAATATGTCTCCGGCTGTTTCTATCCTCTGCTCCCACGCGATACAAGTTACTACTTTACAATTAATTAGGGCTATATGCAGCCCGCAAGCGTAGATTGACGCCAGACTGATGTTGAACTGATGGTGCATCCCAAAGATGTTGTAAACACATCTACTTTTAAGTCCTGCGGCCAAGGTTCGATTCCCGGATCCTTAGTGTGTAATCGATATGGATCGCAATGTCAAAACCTCATAAGAAATCGTCTTTATAATGCGAATGTCTTCTTATTAATAAAACTGCAACGTATGGACCAGGCGGCCGATAACTGTTGTAGATAAAGGCATGTCAGTAATCGGTAATTTTGCTGATTTGAGATGGCCCAATTTTATTTTACCTAAGTTAACCTAACCTTAACTCATTTTAATTGACCATTTATACTAGTGTTCCCTTACCTAATCTGACTTCACCTTGCCTTACTCCACGTAGGTCCTATGTATACATGCATATGCATCTCATGAACAATGCAAGATACAGAAACTTTACCAATTAAACTGTTGCAGTTGTTCAGGAACAGCCTAACATGCAGAGAAATCGAGAATCATAAGCAACGTTAAGCAGACAGGGAAAGGAAGGACATCGGAGCGATACTTGTTGTTGATGAGAAGTTAAAATGTGAGAGAAGCTGAAGGGACTCGGAGAGAATGCAGCTCAACAGAGGATGTTTACGACATTGTCGTCGACAGAACGGGGACAGACAGACAGACAAACAGGCAGACAGACAGGCAGACAGGCAGGTAGACAGGACAGACAAACAGACAGGCAGACAGGCAGGTAGACATACAGACAGACAGGCAGACAGACAGAACAGACAGAGTCACAGACAGACAGGCAGACAGACAGACAGACAGACAGAACAGACAGGCAGGCAGGCAGACAGACAGACAGGACAGACATACAAACATACAGACGGACAGACAAAAAATAACGCATTCGTTATCCAGCAGATGGCTACACAATGCGATGAACATAGTCTGCGTACCTATACACATTCAACGTCGCTTGTACAGGTAAAATTGCGGACAACCAATGCCGTAGATACGCCTAGACAATGACAATTGTCAAACATCTCTGATGAAACAAGCGATTAATGCGCAATAAGCCGCCACGCTCACATCATGTCCGTTGAAATTCTACGCGGAGCAAAGGTGATTTATGTCCGTAACTGTCTGGGAATTTATCAAGAGTTTGCATCCGCCCGTCCATCAAACCAAAGGAACCAGTCAGCAAGGCGACTAACGGGCGATGCACCTTAGTCAGTACTAGTTACGGGCAAGGTTCATCAAGTCTACGAAGTGCAAACGAAAAACGAATATAGTCTTCAGTATTTGCGAAAGGCCATGTCGGTTAACAGAAATCGGAAGATGGTAAGAATCTGCAAGAAACGGCTTTCTTGCAACCCTCCATTATACATGCCTTGGGTGCCAAGATATATGATGATGCCTGTTCTGTTCGTCTGCACATTCATTCATTCATTCATTCATTCCGAGAATTTATACAGCGCCCTTTCAAGAAGCCCACTCAGAGGCGCTCCCAATGTTACAGCTACGACTGAAAAAATAGAGATTCAAGCAACTTATAAAATGTGTTGTTCGAGGTAACAAGCGCAGCTTTAGTGGAAGACCATTCCAAATGGTCCGGAACTGTGTAACAGAAGAACGAGTTATAGGACTTGGTCCTTGCTTCACAAACAAGAACATACAAACTAGAAAATTCTTTACCGCAGTTTGGTGTACAAAACTTGCAAACAGATTGATCCGCTGTTACCTGTGTTGATCCGCGAGTTTTGAGTGAATGCTTACTGCATATTAAATTTTGCCTGAGTTAAGTTTGCACAACATTCAGTACGTCTCGAAGAAACGGCAGGGCAAGTAGGTAATTATTTTTATAATTACATTATCTATGTTTAGTAATTTGTTTCTATTGATTTATTTTCATTGTTGCCCTACCTACTACTATTGAGGCCGAATCGATCTAAAAGGCAATTAAAAGCTCCACCTGCGCCAAGATATATTGCCATAGGAAGCAATTATCGATTCATAAATATCTCGCGTAGTATGCGATAATGGCGCTTGATCAGATTGCAGCTCAGGTAACGACGATCGATAGCCTAATTTAGGTATCGAACTGTATTGAACATCTGGCCGTTAACTATACAGCGCCTCAGTCTCACAAGGCTCGTAATATTGTAGACTCCAAATTTATAAAACTCTGAAGCTAAAAGGAGAGCGCTGAAACGCACGAATACATGACAGTACATGGGTTGCGTGTGTTACAAGCTGTTACAAGCTTCTGTACGTTTTTAATGAGCGACTTCTGTTACAGTAGTCTAGAGGATTATGCCTTTGAAAGACAAATTTCCACGTATACCTGCATATAGTATCCGATTAGTTAGGGAACTCAGCCGGTGTATACGAGGCACTGCAGCATGGGCGTATTTAGGGGGTGGTTTTAAGGGTTCAAACCCCCCGAAATAAGTTTCCGAAAAAAATTTTTATATGCTTTTAGATGCGAAATACCCAAAGACCTGAACTTTTGCGACCATTTCCAAATGAAAACCCCCGAAATAGTAAAACCCCTCCGAAATATGTTTCTGGCTACGCCCATGCGAGGTGGGGTGGACTCTAGGCACATTTTGTACTCTAGAGTTCATGATACCTGACAGTTTGTCCTGTAGGCACTGTGGACTCTAGAGTACAGCATCCCCCAAACACGAGAATAGGAGGCAGGATGGACCATAGCAGAATTTCGTACTCTAGAGTGCATGCTACCGCGGCACCGCCAGTTACCGCGTACTTTAGAGTACGTTGTGTCTAGGTATGATGCACTCTACAGCTTAATATTGTGTAGGGAACTTGAGCAAGTCCTTCATCTACAATTGCCCAGCGTCATCGATGCCAAGTCGTTTGGTCGAGTGCACTTCAGAACTTAGGAATGACGGCAATATCAAATACAGTTGGATTGTATATTATGTATAATTATTCACCTGTGCAGTGTGTCCACTGGTCTAGTCTAACATATAATATCCGCATCTGTTATTTATGATGAGCAATACTGGCTAAGTGGCCTCGTGGACTTTATCGAAAGTTTTACGATGGTTCATTATTTCTCTTCGTCAGCACTTAGAATGGAGATGGAAAAATAGTAGTAGCAAGCCTCAGAATCTCATAAGCATAGCAGAAGTTTACAGGAAATCACGTATTGAGGATTGCTCACGTGTCTTTGTCGCTTATATGGGAGTCCGAGGAGCGGTATTAGGCATGAGAGTGTAAGCGACTTCTCTTCTTTTGGAACATAAGGGTATTATGAACATGAAATGGTCTGATTACGAGAGTACTTGAACAAAAGAGTACCTGAACACGAAAGTATTTGATCAAAAGAGAGTACCTGAACATGGAAGTACTTGATCAACAGAGTACCTGAACATGAGGTTACTTGATAAAAGAATAATCGAACATTAGAGTGCTTGAACAAAAGAGTACCTGAACACGAAAGTACCTGATTAAAAGAGTACTTGAACATGAGGGTACTTGTACAAAAGAGTACATGAACACAGGTACCTGATTCCTGATTCCTTTCTGTTCCTCTCACATGAAACTCATTTTCAATAGACTCGTTTTCTTTGCCGAGTTTGCCATGCAGCGGAAATCTTGAAATCTTGAAATCTCATTTGGTGTCAACGATCGATATTCTACGACCCGCGAAACAGTTGTAAACTTGTTACTGATGAAATCAGTATTCGAAGCAGTCGGAGAACCAACGGAATTAATCAGGTCCGAGCATGAAACCTTCATTTCCGTAGCGCCATCATATTTGCACTTGATTCGGAGCGCACTATTGGGGACGTTATGCTTAATGACGGATTATCGTTCTCGGCCAACGCTGAGCCGCGGAGCCCGTCATTCTGATCAGCCGATGATAGAAGGACTGATGACACGCTACTATTGATGCAGCTGGTGTAGATGCTGCTGGTGATGATGCTTCATGGTGTTGCTTTAGGAGGACACTGCTTTCCGCAGCTGCAGATGCAAATGCGAAAGTCGTTGATCAGATTAAAGCCCTACTTGTACGGTACGCCTCGGGATTATTTCTATGATCGAGTGGCTGAAGTGTCCATGCATGCGTGGCACTGGCGGCGGCGACGGCGGCCACGGCTGCAGGAGGACTGCTGGGAGGACTGCTGGGAGGACCCGGACCCGGCTGCGTACGACAGCGTGGAGCCATAGATCTGGCGGACGATAGTAACGACACACGAGGGTAGGGTTGCGGCACAGATTAATGTTTCGCGTGTTAATATCCAAGTCAACGCATATCGGATATTCAGGCCGTATCAGCCCCACGGGCCGTTACGTACTGTATGAAAACCGAATTCCTAAACACCCATATTTACGTTGCTAATGTACCATTAAGTATTTACGACTTTGAGTCTTAGGAATGCGTTTTTAGTTTTTACACACACACACCGAATTTCTCAGAGTATTTACCGAGTTTATTATTATTATTATTATTATTATTATTATTATTATTTTATTATTATTATTATTATTATTATTATTATTATTATTATTATTATTATTATTATTATTATTATTATTATTATTATTATTATTTTTGATCATTCAGGATTGCAAAAATTATGGGCGCGTGTTATTCTGGAATGCACGGCTAGTCTTCACATATGGTTTTGTTAATATTATTATTAATTAATTAATTTTTATTATTATTATTAATTAATTAATTAAATTTGTAAAGCGCGCACGGTCACACCGAAATGTGAATCTGAGATACGGATAGTCAGCTGCCAGAAGATGCAGTCAGATATCCAAGTGCATGAAAACCAATGAGAAATAGTGAGTTTTGAGTCGCTTTTTGAAGGAAGGAAGTGAATTTGATCTACTAAGAAAGAGAGCGAAAATCGGTTCCATTCCCTGGGGGCAGAGATATGGAATGCACGTGAGTTATTTATTTTGTGCGTCTTATACCATGTTTAGTTGAAGGCATTCTCGTTAGCCCTGAAGACGCCCATAAGACATTTTTGCTGACCGATGAAACAAGTCAAGTGGTAATCAACGTCAGCCTAAGAAGAATCATTGCTTTGCAAAGCAGTCATCAGCTTTTTGTTGCGAGCATCTCCTCTATTATATTAAATACACGTATTCATTTTATCGTGCCTTTATTTAACCATTCACTCGATGCCTAGAGCGCTCTTCATACATCTAACAAGCGACGCTCCCAGCATTCGGCCCTGGTAAAAAAAAAACGTTGATGCAAGATGCATATAATATAGCGTCCATTGCCAGCGACTACAATTCTCAGCTAAAAATCAATCGCGGGGAAAAAGAATTTCGAATTTTTTACTTTATAGCTTTTCAAGTGATGACATTGGAGTTACCCTCGAATTGTGCCACACGCTCACACGAACGCCTTAATTGCATATAAAATGCAGTGCTGTACACTGACCGCGTTCTAGAGACCCATGTGCAGGACTTGACGTGACAGGCAATATTCAAGCAGGTCTCCGAGAGGCGTAAACCATAGTAGTGCTCGAATCTGGCTGAGAATTAGGAGACAGACAGATGGTGCTTCTACAGCGAAACTGTGAGCGGACAATCCTTTAGATTAATTCGACCGACACAAATTACATCGCATGCTTCACCCGTCGTCGTCGTAGATTTATTCGCTAAACGAAATTTCCTTGCATGGCTTCGAATCAACATCGAGAAACACCGACTTTCCGGTCTGAATAAGCATATGAGGATCGAGTGCGGATCGATCATTGGTCATTAGGTAGTGATCTTAATAAATATGTAATAATAACATGGTATAATAATAATAATCTTCGTTTAATTTCAAACTGACACAATGCAGGATGATTACAAATCAGTATGAAAGGATGATCACAAGTTATTACAGGAGTCGAATTTAACTGGTATACGGCAGCCATGCAAGGCGCCCATCACGTCCTACATCTCACTTTTGCGAACGCGCAATCTCGCGAATGATAGGCTGAGTGGACCTTTTGGACGGTGCGGGAAGCGATCCCGCTTCCTACTGCTCTTCACGCCAGTGATGTTACCACTAAACTATGGACCCCGATATATGGTATATTCGTTTATTCATTTACGCTTTATGTCATAAAGCAGTAAGTCATAAATTCTGAAATACGAATTCAATTAATGGAACAATGAATGTCGAGACATACAATAATAATTAAATAAATACATGTAAGTAACACCTTCAACTGTCGACGGCGGAGGCGTCGGCGGCGGCCACGGCTGCAGGAGGACTGCTGGGAGGACCCGGACCCGGCTGCGTACGACAGCGTGGAGCCATAGATCTGGCGGACGATAGTAACGACACACGAGGGTAGGGTTGCGGCACAGATTAATGTTTCGCGTGTTAATATCCAAGTCAACGCATATCGGATATTCAGGCCGTAACAGCCCCACGGGCCGTTACGTACTGCATGAAAACCGAATTCCTAAACACCCATATTTACGTTGCTAATGTACCATTAAGTATTTACGACTTTGAGTTTTACGAATGCGTTTTTGCATGCACACAGAATTTTTCAGAGTATTTACCGAGTATTATTATTATTATTATTATTATTTTTTTTTTTTTTTTTTTTTTTAATACCCGAGGTATCAATGATCCCTCAGGATTTGGAAAAAATTGATTTAGGAGCAGGGGACAGTGTCTGGAAAATCAAGCCTCGTCGTCTGGAGTCGCTGGAAAGGTCCCGTTGAAGGTGACAGAGTTGTAGCGTTGTATGCAGACAGATAGACGCTGAAAAAGAAACGACGCCTCACGGCGGTCGCCACTGATGATGGATATGCGACTACCAATACTGCTGATGAATTCTGCACCTGAGAGGTTGATAGGGCCCAAGGTCTCAAAGGCCAACGCCTGGAATTTGTGGGTCGGAGGCAGACCCTGATATTTTAGGTCTTTGCGTTCAGCCGCCTGTGCTGAGGCGGGCCCCCTGGACCCGGCGGGGTGGGTGACATATGAGAGTGCGCACGAGTGGACCACCGTGGCGTCCCATGCCAAGTATCTACCCTCCGACCAGGGGATTATTATTATTATTATTATTATTATTTTATTATTATTATTATTATTATTATTATTATTATTATTATTATTATTATTATTATTTTTATTTTATTATTATTATTATTATTATTAATAGTTTTATTATTATTATTATTATTATTATTATTATTATTATTATTATTATTATTATTATTATTATTTTGATCATTCAGGATTGCAAAAATTAGGGGCGCGCGTTAATCTGGAATGGCTGGTCTTCACATATGGTTTTGTTATTATTATTAATTAATTTATTTATTTATTATTATTATTAATTAATTAATTAAATTTGTAAAGCGCGCACGGTCACACCGAAATGTGAATCTGAGATACGGATAGTCAGCTGCCAGAAGATGCAGTCAGATATCCAAGTGCATGAAAACCAATGAGAAATAGTGAGTTTTGAGTCGCTTTTTGAAGGAAGGAAGTGAATTTGATCTACTAAGAAAGAGAGCGAAAATCGGTTCCATTCCCTGGGGGCAGAGATATGGAATGCACGTGAGTTATTTATTTTGTGCGTCTTATACCATGTTTAGTTGAAGGCATTCTCGTTAGCCCTGAAGACGCCCATAAGACATTTTTGCTGACCGATGAAACAAGTCAAGTGGTAATCAACGTCAGCCTAAGAAGAATCATTGCTTTGCAAAGCAGTCATCAGCTTTTTGTTGCGAGCATCTCCTCTATTATATTAAATACACGTATTCATTTTATCGTGCCTTTATTTAACCATTCACTCGATGCCTAGAGCGCTCTTCATACATCTAACAAGCGACGCTCCCAGCATTCGGCCCTGGTAAAAAAAAAACGTTGATGCAAGATGCATATAATATAGCGTCCATTGCCAGCGACTACAATTCTCAGCTAAAAATCAATCGCGGGGAAAAAGAATTTCGAATTTTTTACTTTATAGCTTTTCAAGTGATGACATTGGAGTTACCCTCGAATTGTGCCACACGCTCACACGAACGCCTTAATTGCATATAAAATGCAGTGCTGTACACTGACCGCGTTCTAGAGACCCATGTGCAGGACTTGACGTGACAGGCAATATTCAAGCAGGTCTCCGAGAGGCGTAAACCATAGTAGTGCTCGAATCTGGCTGAGAATTAGGAGACAGACAGATGGTGCTTCTACAGCGAAACTGTGAGCGGACAATCCTTTAGATTAATTCGACCGACACAAATTACATCGCATGCTTCACCCGTCGTCGTCGTAGATTTATTCGCTAAACGAAATTTCCTTGCATGGCTTCGAATCAACATCGAGAAACACCGACTTTCCGGTCTGAATAAGCATATGAGGATCGAGTGCGGATCGATCATTGGTCATTAGGTAGTGATCTTAATAAATATGTAATAATAACATGGTATAATAATAATAATCTTCGTTTAATTTCAAACTGACACAATGCAGGATGATTACAAATCAGTATGAAAGGATGATCACAAGTTATTACAGGAGTCGAATTTAACTGGTATACGGCAGCCATGCAAGGCGCCCATCACGTCCTACATCTCACTTTTGCGAACGCGCAATCTCGCGAATGATAGGCTGAGTGGACCTTTTGGACGGTGCGGGAAACGATCCCGCTTCCTACTGCTCTTCACGCCAGTGATGTTACCACTAAACTATGGACCCCCGATATATGGTATATTCGTTTACTCATTTCGCTTTCTCTCATAAAGCAGTAAGTCATAAATTCTGAATTACGAATTGAATGAATGGAACAATGAATGTCCAGACATACATGCAAGTAACATCTTCGACGGGAATCCGTTGGTTGGTTCCACGTGTGTGCGTGGGCCCGCCACTGGCGACTCTTTCAGCTTAATGTGCGTTGTTTTGCTAACTGATGTAATATGATCGTTTGTAATGACATTTAGCATCATATAGGCTTGCGCAGAGCACGTGTGTGAGTAGCTATCTTGAAGCGGCGCTATATAAATGTTCATTTACATGAGTAAACCAATTCTTCTTCTAGTGTATGTTGCTCGTGCCCAGCAAGGTCTAAGCGTTATCATCAGCAATATGAAGAGCCAATTGAGTCGATCTCTGAAATGAGTTTCGGGAGAGACACCGACAATGTGTTTGCACTGCGCCACAGCTGCACGAGGGATCAGTGCCATTTCCCCATTTGACAAGATTGTATGCACAGCAACAGTGTGTCCCGTCGTCGAAAATCGGTTGAGTGCAGACAAGAATCGTCGACGCAAGTTGATGCCTGAGAGGACTAGTGAAATAGGAAGTGGTCAGTGACATTCGCTGCTATCCACTCAAGCCTCCGTGTCGAAAGAGCTATATGTCCTCGGACGACATTCAATCATTCATTCGGCGGATTTATATAGCACCTCTTCAAGGGCACTACTCAGAGGTACTCCCGACTCCAGCACGGCCAACAAGAACAGTTTTTAGGCTAGAATAGAACGTGACATGTCTAACACAACTGAGTGTCTCGAGGAAAGGAGTGCTGGCCGGTGCGAATCGTAAAGTCGTAATCGTAATCTCCAAGACTTCTAAAGCGCCACTCGAAAGCCAAGCGCAGGGCATCTTGGGGGTCGCCAACCAGGACATCGACGAGTAGGGTCATCTCCAGACAAATCACATCAGCTATAGTAATATCTAAGTCCCTGAGGGATCCTGTATACCTCGGGGCATAAAAAAAATAATAATAATAAATAATAATATAAAAAAATAAAGTTCTTCAAGAAATTTTCTTCCTGTTCCAAAAGATTTCAGTTACAATCCAGCGGTTCAACGCTATCGCATGCCTGGGTTCGATGTTTCAACGCTGTGGCCTTTATGGGTACGTTTACCAACTTGGACCACGACGAATAGGGTCCATTTCAGACAAATCTGTGTTTATAAATAATGTTGAGTCCCTGAGGGATCATAATTCACCTCGGGACAAAAAATAGTAATAATAAAATACTCGCTTACCTGACAGGGTTTGATTGCAGATCGCCAAAGCCACAGCAGCACATTGCAGACTCGACTGTTAAACGATGGAGCAACGAAAGTGTCTAACAACAGTTGGCCTCTATTAACGAACTGTCTTATCTTTAAATAAACTGCGATTATAGTTCTTTCTCTAATGTCTGTCTATGTGGTATCTCAAATAAGCCGAATCTTATAGGCTAAATCAGCGAAACAATCACAATCTCACTTCAGACTTAACTCTCAAATAACAGACGAAAAACCTAGCGCAGTACAACCGTAACTCGTTGGACGCATCTGTTCACGTAGCGAAATTCAAGAGACGCAATGTCATGTCTGCAAAAGTCCTTCAGTCCTTCCTTCTTTTCATTTATTCTCACCTTCGCTACAACGTAACTAACAGTCACGGCAAAATGCAAGTTAGATTCTATGAGCTCTTACATCGCGACCAATAATAGGTCTCGGTCTGTATGTCAGTCAGTCGATTGGTCTGACTCTGATAGTCGGTCGGTTTGTCAGTCGGTTTGTCAGTCGGGTTGTCAGTCGGTTTGTCAGTCGGTTTGTCAGTCGGTATGTTGGTCAGTTGGTCGGTAGGTCTGTCAGTCGTTCGACTGGTCTCGTTGTAACAATAACGGACGTATTCCAATTATCGCAAATTTGTCACGCGTCAAGCCAAACGCGCAGCTCGGCCACTGCTTTTGACGCTACGAAGAAGACGACTATGGTGTTCGCACACCTTGTCGTTTACTGGCGCTCCGATGAACGCAATCGGCGAAATGCCTGCTCCGATCTCTGAGGGCGACGCTATATAGGCAGCTCTCTCCATACGCTCCGCGGCCCGTCCATACGTCCGTGTAGCCTACGTGTGTGTGTGCGGTATTTACGTCCCGAAATCATTCACGCCGTCTATCGTATAGGACGCACAATAATTCCACCCGTTGCTTTCGCTATAGTGTCCATTCAACAGACCTGTATCTGAATAATCGTGTTTGTATAAAAGACACGTCTTTCTATCCGCTGCTGTCTGTATTTGTGTCGATGTACGTCTTGTGTTTGGCCGGTTGGGGGCGCCTTGAGGAGTTTCTCTTGAAGCGGCGCTAAACAAATTTGTGATTGCAATTAATGTTAGCCCACGCCGGCCAACACACTCACGTCAGACTAATGTTGGACGAGCAATGCATTGACCCAACATGGGTGTGCTGGTTGGGACGTCTGTTTCTTTGTACTGTATTTCTTCATGTACGCCTGTGTCCTTCTGCTTTTGTCTACTGCTTACGCCTGCGTCTTCCTGTCTATGTCCACTGCTAGGTGCTTACGCAGGGGATGTCTAGATATGCTGCATACAGGCGATTGGATTGGCTTAAGAACAGACAAGACGCGAACGAATAATAATGAATACGCTGAGTGTAATCTTAATGTCACTGAGAAGCCGCGACCTTGTTCAAAGGTGTGATCGTCCTTACTGAACCGGTTTCAGTTCCATTGCCTGTTATCAGAACCGGTTTCACTTCATTGCGTGTCAAGAGGTTGTAACAGCGACTCTCTTGATATTAGACAAAATCTAAAATATTAGCAGTAGCCTGATTGACACAGACACGGAATCTCTTAGATGGTCGTTTGTTGCAACAGAGTTTGTTGCATACACTGTATTGCATAGCACTGTTCTGTATTGTATTGCATTGTGTTGGGCTTGATATTATTGCAGAGTAATTTATTTCTGCTTCGTCAGCATTGTTCCATAAAGCGCAAAGCATGTTCATATTGTGCATAGGTCAGTAGGTACAAAGGGTAATCATACAACTCCGGCGTCTCTTATATAGTAGCAAACTCGCCATGCAATACTGATAAACTTAAGCCAAGGTGAAACTATATGAGATCACATAGGATAAAGCCAGGTAAAATATGATGCAAGGGACACTCAACGTAGGAACTGGTGATAGCAAAGATTTGTTAAGTCAAGGTCTTAGGTAAGGTTATGCATGGTAAGGGAGGGTAAGGTAACGTAGATAAGATGAAGTAGTTAGAAGATGAGGTAAGGTCTGGCATTAAGGTAAGGTTAAGTAAATAATATAAAATAAGGTACAGTAAGTAAGCCATGTTGAGAAAGAGTAAGTTATGGTAGTGCAAGGTAATAATTATAAGGTTAGAAAAAGTAAGTTCAGGCACGGTAATCTAAGAGTACGGTAATTGCAAAGTAATATGGCAATGGTAATGCAACAATGTAGGGTAAGAGCGTATTTACTGCGTTTTTGTTACAATCCTCTGGTTGCGTTGTATATCGACCGAATTGCAGAAACAAACACCCTATTAACCCTCGCACTACCAAGAGGGGGTGGTTTAGCCTGAAGGTTAACCCTTTCGATGGACGCTTCAACTGAAGTCCATAGTGAAGGTCATGAGTCATTAGAGAATCCAGGTCAAAATCCGGTAAGAATCTCCTACCATACCTTACGGAGTTGGGCTGTGAGCGCCTCTGAGTATGTATGGATGTATGTATGAACACTTGTTATAGCGCCCCTTCAAGATTTCTACTCAGAGTCGCTCCCGACTAACAGCGCGGACATTGAATCGGAGTTTCAGGCCGAAGCGCATGAGCAATTGCGAGTGAAGGACTTGCCCAGGGTCCCTACGCGGCGGCTTGAGCTGGATTCGAACCCGCAACCCTACGGCTGCAAGGCACCGAACATGCCTCTACACCACCGCGCCCCACATCTTGGAGGAGCGCCATATAAGTCCTCCGAATGAACAGATGAATGAATGAACTGAAAACTCAGCAATCCGACCAACTTTCCGACTAAGGCCCGAGGGGAAATTGTTTCCTTGGCACGAGCCTCATCGATCCGGGTCAACGCACCGACGCAAGATCGTTGCCTTTCACACTCGGCTAATTCACACGATCCACAGAAGAAGATCATAACAGCAATTTGTGTGCGTGTTCTGAATATTCTGAATAAATGACCGCGTTGCCCTCTGTGCACGATTCGTGCATTTATTATTGCGCGGTGAATTGTGCAAGATTGCTGTCATTATCTTGTATTCCACCTCTGTAAGAAATTACACGCTCGACGGAACAACACGTTGATTGTTGTTGTGCGATTCTGCGATGCAAAAGAGCGCACGCATTTAATTCAACAAGTCGAGGGCTGAGAATTATAAGGCTCTATGTCCAAAAAGTACAATTCCGAGATAATCGAATTTGAAAGTTCAGCATACAAACACAAAAAGAATATTGAAAATATTACAAATGTAACTGACTGCTTTTGTTCTTTTATTAATACAGTAACATTGTACAGAGCAAAAGGCTGAAAACAAAACGTGCAAAATTTGTTATGAATTTTTTTAAAGAATGCCCCATGTACAAAATGGACATAGAGCCATATAACACTCAATGTACAGCATGTGAGGGCTGAGAATTAAGTAAGTAAGTAAGTATATCCTTTATTGATCCAATTGCTAACCGCACTTTGGTGTACATTATGAAGTATATAATCATGAATAAATCATCCTAATAATAAATGTTTTGCGTGCCAGACTGTCTGCAACAGGTGGAATTGTGTCATGTTTAATTATAAGTTATAATCCATTAAACACCGAACAAACATAACAGTTTTAAAGGCTGAATTAGCGTGGGAGCATGAAACAAACAGATTTCTTATTCTCAATGTGTTTTGCGACTAAAACATCTTGTGGACCCAAGTTTTAACAGACATTCAGATAATAAACATAAGTCATTGGCTTGATTTTAGCTTTATTGGAGCCACTTTTGGATATGAGTCAAATAATTCTCAAGGTTGTTAATGCAACGCTGTAATAGGACCTAACTGAGCTAGATTTTTCTGTTGTTATTGTGATGCTCTTAATAGCAACTCATAGTAACATTACATTCATAGAAGGGTTTGGAGCAATTGAGGAGAAATTATTATCTGAATGTTATTACATCGTTCGTTCACAGTACTGTTAAAGTTTGAAAGATGTTGCTATTGACTGTTTTCTTTTCCGATTTTGTTAATGTCATCCTGTTTAGCTTCTGAATGCTTTTCCTTTCTTGCTAATATTTCTGCTATCTGGCTGACCAAAGATGCTACTGACTATTTTCATTTCCTATTTTTATAGTGTCATCCTGCTTGGCTTCTGAATGCTTTCCTTTCTTGCTAATATTTCTGTTATCTGGCCGACCAAAGATGCTACTGACTGTTTTCCTTTCCTATTTTTTTATTGTCATCCTGTTTGCCTTCTGATAATGCTGGATGGTTTCCTTTCTTATTAATACTCATTTGCTTCACCAGACATTCTAGTTTCGCACGAACATCCCTCGAATTGACCCCATGTCTCGCATAACATGAAATCTTTTACAGACTAAAATTTACAGCACATGTGTCTCCTTCAAGGTGAAATGTTTCGTCTGTTGGTATGAGTGACTACTGTTTGTTGGTCCATTGATCATTGTCAAACAGTCATCATATTTTGTAACAACAGTTGCAACCTGGTAGTCTGAAGTTAAATCAACTGTTTCGCAGTATTCTTCCACTACATAATTAACGAGCACAGATTTAAGTAATTTGCAGTGCATAGTTAGTTAATGCTATGGTTACATCTACAGAAGAGTTAACGAATGAGTGTTAAAGCATCGACGTCTATTGGATGTGTTAAAGGTACGGCTTGACTTAGCCTATATAATGAGCAGTACACTCTACAAATCATTCAAAACTATAGAAATACCACGTATAATTTTATACAGTGAAGAAATCTTGAATTAAACTATATTTAAAATTATTATCTTACCCAATTCATCCTGTAAGAGAGCTAGAAATTCTAAATCAGTAAAGTTTTTCCGTGATACCCGATGTGAACAAGCCGCCACTTTGTTGACATAGAGCCCAATAGGCCTAATACTGGATAGATTCACATCACGTGGCTTGAATGCAGCAATCTAATTTGCTGTAGGACATAGAGCCTAATAATTCTCAAAAAGATGGAAATGTGTGACATAGAGCTTTATATATTTCAAAATATCTCTACTACTAGACAAGCTACAAATTTGAGTCTCAGATGGACATAGAGCTCTGAAAAAGATCTTTGCAATGCTACCAATAACTCAAAAATGGTATATAGTGGACATAGAGCCTTATAATTCTCAGCCCTCGAAGTCCATTCCAGTCGTATAGGCCTACTTAATACGATTTTCTAGAGAGCAAAGCTCTAGCGTTCTGTAGTGTAACGTAGAGGAGTTCTCTCGCTTCCTGCGCCTCGGTTCTTGACCGCAACGCTCTTGCACAAGCTGGTGCTTTGCACCTATAGCTTTTAATAGCGCTTTAGCATTTCGAGATAACGATTACGAGTGCGAAAAGCTGGAGAAATCACAATTAACAAAGTCTTTGCAATTTACAAGGTCTTTGCAATTTGCAAAGTCTTCACAATTTACAAGGTCTTCGCAATTTACAAAGTCCTTTGTTCGGTGCATTGTAGGGTGCGCCGTTTGCTTCCAAGATCAGGTCGCTGCCATATTCTACAGCTTGATGACGTAGACACTTGAGCGGGAAAACCTTGGCTATGTTTGTTACACGGGGATCACTCTGCAGCCTCAAGTACGCAATCGTTAGATAATATGCCTCTCAATGATTCTTGCGCGATTTAGTCGTGCGCAACAATCCAGTTATTTAGGGCAACGACAACTCCGTATGTGTATTGTCTTCGCACTCATAAGTATTCGTGAAACTGCTATTATTAAATCAAAATTGTTATGCACTGAACCAAGAACGAAGCATTTTGCTGCAGCTTTTGTAAGCTATTTGTGACACCAGGGCTCAAAACCCGTCACTTGTTGCTTCCTAGATATTGAGCTAGAAGCTGAAATAGGCGAGAGGGGTAAAAAATGTAGAATATTCTTCAATTCAGCAGTTGCCTATGAATTAGCCATAATTTGCAAAGTAGTAATCCGATTTTGATGCCGTTTGCTTTATTTGATACCGACTATTATAGGCCTCTATTGGCCAGCAAAATTGCAGCATGATCAATTAATGGATGCTGAGGACTTTGATGACACGAATATTCCGAAAGTTTTTAGTTGATTTTCTCACTCTGTACTAATGAAAGAATAAAACGAGCATAACTTCAGTTAGAAAAAAGATATTTTCATTCTGTAAAAAGTATTTTGAAGCAAATTAATCGTAGAATATGACTGAATAAAAAGATGATAGTTTTCCTACAATTTCCACGATTGTCACTGGCGTAACTTGTCCAGTAAAAAACAACTTTAGGTCAGAAATGCAATTGCTACATGAGATAGCAACAGCTGACGGTGATCGAAATTGCTACAGCCTGCTCGTAACCAGAGGAAGGCAGGCAATACGTCGTCGATATTTATATGATAGCCACTTAAACGGCATCGATAGGTACGCAAGTTAATACACAAGCTGTCTGCTTTCCGAGTAAGATTTATATAGCGCCTCTTCAAGAGAGAGACTCATAAGAGGCGCTCCAGACTTGACAACAGGATATTATTACGACTGAATGGAATGGTTTTCTGGTGCTTTCGGAATAGAGGCATGCAAGAAGAAGAAGAAGAAGAAGAAGAAGAAGAAGAAGAAGAAGAAGAAGAAGAAGAAGAAGAAGAAGAAGAAGAAGAAGAAGAAGAAGAAGAAGAAGAAGAAGAAGAAGAAGAAGAAGAAGAAGAAGAAGAAGAAGAAGAAGAAGAAGAAGAAGAAGAAGAAGAAGAAGAAAGAAGAAGAAGAAGAAGAAGAAGAAGAAGAAGAAGAAGAAGAAGAAGAAGAAGAAGAAGAAGAAGAAGAAGAAGAAGAAGAAGAAGAAGAAGAAGAAGAAGAAGAAGAAGAAGAAGAAGAAGAAGAAGAAGAAGAAGAAGAAGAAGAAGAAGAAGAAGAAGAAGAAGAAGAAGAAGAAGAAGAAGAAGAAGAAGAAGAAGAAGAAGAAGAAGAAGAAGAAGAAGAAGAAGAAGAAGAAGAAGAAGAAGAAGAAGAAGAAGAAGAAGAAGAAGAAGAAGAAGAAGAAGAAGAAGAAGAAGAAGAAGAAGAAGAAGAAGAAGAAGAAGAAGAAGAAGAAGAAGAAGAAGAAGAAGAAGAAGAAGAAGAAGAGCAGTCCCTTGAGCTAGCCCTGAGGCAGCCATGGGTATGAAGTGTTAGCGACTTCATTTTCTTAGCCTCGGCATATGAGGGCGGGGGGCCAATCCTCTCCCTCACCGTCTCATCTTCCCACCGACAGTGTACGGTCAGTGTACTCATCATAGCTGAGTTGGCTAGGGGGTGCTCGTGGAAAAACAATCTCGAACCAAATTTTCTGTCCTGGCGGGGATTTGAACCCCCGACCTCTCGACTGACAGTCCAGTCGAGCACCCCTAGACGAAGGAATTCAAGTCGTAGGTTGCTTGGTGACTTATTCCAGAAGTTTAGTGTATGTGTGTAGCCACGGATTCATTCATTCATTCATTCATTCATTCAGATCATTTATATAGCGCCTCTTCAAGAAGCTACTCAGAAGCGCTCCCGGCCCAGCCACGACTAAAGAAAAAAGACTTGAGGGACTTGTAGAACCCTGCCGGTTGGCTCACAAGTAAAGAGCGGAGCTTAAGCGGGAGGTCATTCCAGGTGGAAGGTCCCACAACCGAAAAAGCACGGCGCTGCTTAATAGCCAAGCGTGCCCGTGGAACTATAGGAGCTCACCCCGGATGTATCTAGGCACTTAATAATGTTGCTTGAAACAACTTATAATAATATTGCTTGGAACTACTTATCAAAAGCGTTGCACAGAAGTGTCTAATCTATATTGTAACAATGGTTTATGGTCATGGACACAGCAATGTCTAATCGATCCCACAACGGGTGCGTTTTAAGGTTGCCAGTCACCTCCTTATATGCTCACGATACATCACATAGAGCTTCAATATTGTGCACCGTTCCTAAAGATTTACGTCCATGGGCGGTCTCTTAATTCTACACACGAGCGGTCGTATGCATCTGAGGTAAACAAATTAGCATTGCTGTTTCATCTGGTCGACAATGTTGTTGTTATTCGGTCTGACATCTCTGAAATACAGCGACGATAATTACACAGAACTAATTGGTTGACTTTAAGCTGCGCCTCCTGAGCTTATACTTACCTCAATCTTTATATAACGACTTTTGTAGCATTAAGACGAGTAACGCTGAGTTAAATTAAAATATATACGGAGGTTGTTTTGAAAAAATCCAGCGTCCCTGCCAGCATTATTAATTCAGCATTTATTTAGCGCTACTACATGTTTGTGGGGCGTGGTGGTGTAGGGGTATGTTCGGTGCCTTGCAGCCGGAGGGTTGCGGGTTCGAATCCACCTCAAGCCGCCGCGTAGGGACCCTGGGCAAGTCCTTCACTCGCAATTGCTCATGCGCTTCGGCGTGAAACTCCGATTCAGTGTCGCGCGCGGGAGCGCCTGTAGTCGGGAGCGCCTAACAAGTAGACACATACATACATACATACATATACATACATACATGTTACATGCATACATACATACATACATACATACATACATACATACATACATACATACATACATACATACATAATTATATATATATACATACATACATACATACATACATACATACATACATACATACATAATTATATACATACATATATACATACATACATACATACATACATACATACATACATACATACATACATACATACATACATACATACATACATACATACATACATACATACACATACATACATACATACATACATACATACATACATACATCAACCGATGAACATACTAAATGATTGTGAATAGAGGTCTTGCCCATGGTCCATACACACTTACACAGTAGCTGTCGTGTGGGTTTAAACCCGAACTCTCCGAGTTATAAGCCAATCGCTCTAACTAAAGGCCTACCGTGTTCCGAGCCGATGTGGGAACCATATAGGACCCATCTGATGTCCCATTGCGCGTTTGCAAATGGAGTAATAAAGACTATACTTACTTACTTACATACTTATATGAGTTCTATCAACGTCTATGGGCATGCTGGAAGGTTTTACATAATTTCCAAGACCTCGCAAGTCCCTAGATGCATCAGTGGCCAGTGGCCACTCCCAGTACATTCTCTGTTCGTCAAGGTGCTAAATATGCAGCGCATCACCCACTACTTGGCATTCGAGTCGGTGCGCGCGCTCTTAAGGCTACGTACATTAGCGGCCATTATCGTCTCTCGACGAAAATCATGCGCCTACTTGAGTCAATTACAGATAAATCGATTAATATCTAATATGTGGGCTTCCGAAGCCGCACAATTAATTACAGAGTGGCTTTAGATTGACTTAAGGCCTCGTGTGGCGACCAAGGAAGCCACAGTTCAGTAAAGGCGCTTAATGGTCGTTCTAGTAATATTGTAGGTGTTAGGTTTTACATTCCAATTACGTTTACAGCTATACAATTACACAGAATTACGATGATTGCATTAGAATGTATGCATGCGTGCAAATTTGTTTATGCTTCATCGTAGGCCTGCAACTAGCATATACAAGCGCACATGCGTACGGATAATTCTATTCTATTCCATTTTTTCTATTCTATTCTATTCTATTCTATTCTATTCTATTCTATTCTATTCTATTCTATTCTATTCTATTCTATTCTATTCTATTCTATTCTATTCTATTTACGGACTTATAAAGCCCCTCTCACAGTATACAACCTAATCAGAGGCGCTTCCAGGGCGAAGGGCCCTCGAAAAAAGAAAAGTCTCAAGAGAACGAGCAGAAACAGTCTTGCCCCAGATAACATCATAGCACGATAATACACATGTGTTGAAACAAAACGCAAACGCTTTAGCGGTATATTATTATATTAATTTTCGCTCAGTGATGATGATGATGCTCATATAGTAAAGTTTTACATACGCAGAAATGAGAACTATCCTTCGTGTGCGGAGGATGAGAACGCGCTTCAGCGATCGTGCTTTCTCGGCCGCCGGTCCTCGATGCTGGAACAGACTTCCTCCTGCTATTCGATTGGCCGACTCAGTGGACTCCGTTAAATCCATGCTAAAATCACACCTGTTAGCCAGGGCTTATCCCGACTGTTGTTAGCTGTTTTGTAAGGCGCCATTATAACAGCATGGCCGTGTTACGGCGCCATATAAATTGTCGTGACTATTGTTATTATTACAGTTGGACGCACGTAACGCATGCGTGCAAAATGGCTGGAGTTGTCCAATGATTCCATGGTTAATCGATCCACTGAGCTTTTACTCAGACAACAGACGCCCGTATAGGATTGCAACACGCACACTACAATTAAAATCTGTGATATCAAATAGCCATAAATAAATGATTGTGTACACAGCATGGTCAGCCGCCGCAGGCAAACACGGCCATTTTTTGGATTCGGCTGATTGAATTATTACTGCAGACGTAGATTGTTCTAATGTAGTTAGGCAGATTAAAAAGCGCCTTTCACAATCCCCAGAAGGAGGTTAAGCGTGTTTACTTGGTCTGAGAAGTTCGTCGAGAGAAATTATGTAATGCGCTTAATGGAATTTTAAGATTTCTTGAAATGCGCTCTTTACAAGCCCAGATACATACATACATACAAACATGCATACATATACATACATAAATACATACATACATACATAAATACATACATACATACATACATACATACATACATGTATACATACATGCATACATACACATGCATACATACATGCATACGTAGGTACACACATACATACATGTACATACATAGTCATAAATACATACATACATACATACATACATACATACATACATACATACATACATACATACATACATACATACATACATACATACATACATACATACATACATACGTAGGCTACGTACGTACATACATACATACATACACGCATACATACATACATAGTAGGGTGGTTCTTAATAACAAAAGTTTGAATCTACTGTTCGCCAAGGTTCCATTTGGTTCCATTCCATCCAGAAACATCACATAAAAAGTTGTATGAAAAAATATTAATATTTAGGACTCGCACAACACCATCAAAGTTTTGCCCCTTATCAAATATAGGAACACTCGAAAAGTAAGCATAATAGTTATAATCAACCATGAAAAGTGAATATTTAAACCAGGAATAAATTCAACTGCCTGTCGTAGGACCAGATTATAACACAATGACATTTATTTCATGCCTGGTTACTAGTGATTACACTGATTAGTGATTAAAATTAGTTATTAGAGTTATTATTATTATTGAGGAAATGGTAAAAAGTTAATAACTTCTACAAATATGGGGATATTCTGAAAATAACACATCATTTTATTCAGTTTTAAGAGCTCTTTCTAGCGGTATATTGAATGGCAGTTAATTAGTTTTCAATTAGAATATTTTACAAGAAAACCTTCAATTTTCTCGAAAAACGCTTTGTCTCGTAACTTTGGCCCTCTGGTGGGGGCGGAAGACATTAATATTATTTTTAAATTTTGAACAGTTTTTGATCCATGCCATTAGGCAACTTTTGGTTGCTATTACTTTTCGAATTTCTAATTTTTACTTTCTTTCCACTGCACCCTTCTGTGTATGCTTATTCGAATTGATTTGTGGTTATCGGTTTCAGGAACTCACGGATCAAATATCACTAAAATGCCAATAAAAATAAATAATAAACAATCAACGAGAGCATAAACATTGTAGAAATTATTTTGTAGTTGTGCTTAAGTAAAATCATCCAGCCTTTCTGTTGAAAACTAAACATAGGTCTAAAAATGCGAATCAAATACATTTACTCGAAATGACGAAAATTATTTGTAAAAATCAAAATTTCAAAGACGTTGTGCGAGTCCTAGATATTGTTCGATCCTGCTAATTTTTGGGCTACATTACGTTTAAACCAATTATCACGGAATGCCGGGTTGGCGAAAGTAAACAAGTGACGTTGAAAATTTTCCATTAGAGATGCGACCACCCTAATACATAGTCAACATACACATATACATACATTCGCTATAGAAATAACTGGATCAAATTACATTCATGTACTCTGCGTTGGCCTTGTGATATTGACTGAAACCATTTTTTCCTGAACGCACTTCTCGGCTGCATCATTAGCTTCTCCGGTTTCGAGTGGAATCCTAATAGCGGAACATCGATCCTACTCAATTATCGATAATTATCGATCGATTTCGTTTTTTAGCATACATACATGTATGTTCAAGATATATATGCATGTGCAATTTCTATACACTGGCACTATAAAATTTCTTCGATTGAATTAATTCAGTCTTTCTTCCATTTTCATCAGCCCCTACGAAGAGTAGCTACATAAATTATCCCGAAAAAATTAACACCTTAATCAGTTTTCCCGTCGCAGCGAAGCAGCATCAATGTTTTCTCGATGAATATCAATGATGTGGAACTAATTAATATTATTGCAGTTGCCGCCTCCGAAACCTTTACCCTTCAAGGTCCGGATAAAACTAAAATCCAAATTGCCTGACTTCTGAGCAACGATAAGCTGTTGCATATCTGGGCAGTGTTCATCTAACAATGAATCAAGCCCATGGACCATTTCATGGACCTAAACACAAAGCCTACATGGACATACATTCATACATTTTACAGGACTCCAATGTGCATGGAGTCCCATACTTTCCGAAAATCATTGCCAACTCTGCGGGCAGCTATAAATTTACGAGTGATATTATCACAAATTAATGGCTTTTTGCTGGTGAAAAAATGCCCACGCCACGTAACCTGTGCGAAATGAGGCCCGTACTGGAATGTGTTGTACGTGAAGGACGATCACCGACAGAAAGGAATCAGAGAAATTTTCTCTCCAGCTGTCTTCTCCCTGGAGCTAACTACACTGGTCTCTGCTGTCGCTTTTATAGCTGCCTTTTCCCCCCATTGCGTAACAGTTACAAGCAGATGGTGTTTCCAGACTGGACAATAAAAGCGTGTTAGGTTGCAGGGAAGTAAAGCACAGTTTGCACAGAACAGAGAATCGTTGACTTCTGATTCAGAATAAGCGCAGAAAACTGAAAAATACGCATTCATTTGCAACATCGCATTCCTAAACCAGCAGCAACCATGCAGACAACGCCGATGAGAATTCCGTCCACTATGGAGACCTATTGACTCGCTCTGGCATCCAAAAATCACAAATATGGACTGGCATTTGTATAGCCGAAGCTTAAGCAATCTAACGCTCTTCGAACTTGAACTGATATGACGCCAGTATATAAGCTGGTTTGCCTGGTGCGGCTTTTAGGAATTTCTTAGAAATTTCTCAGTTCTACATTTACATTTACAATTACATATACATTTTATATTACTACAGAAATTTTACATTTATTAAAGCGCTCCCAGCCCAACCCCGGTCGAATAGGACAGTCTTAAGAGCATTGATGCTGATTTCTGACAGGTTGACAGACCGCAACCAGCTACAATAGAAATTGTGCACGCTGTGCAAAACAAAAGCAAGAGTAACATTGACCTGAACGCCCCTTAGTGCGGTCCTTGGGTAAAATGGATTTCAAGGGAAGATGATGTTTCCATGACAATACGAAGAGTCGTGTCATCGAGCGTCGTGGATCGATTCCCTCGAAAGATTGCTCAGACACGAATGGCGGCGGTCCTTCCTGATTAACTATGGATATCCTGGTAACACGGGCCTAGCACGATTTGCCTTTCCGCAAGTCATGGACGCGGGTCACGGACGTGGCACCGATTCTAGACGTTACAACCGTCAACACTCTACAGTTTCTAAAGAAATTGAACAACTGTATAGGTCTGAATTAGCTAAGGACGCTATACAAAATAGAGTTCAAATGGGAATGTGATTTTCTGTTCATGGAAATATGAGCGCAAATGAAAAGTAATCACTGCTTGACATTCAAATTGTCATGCGTCGACTAATTATTTGATTCGTCTAGAAAGCGTGTATGAGTGAATTAGCCAGTGAACGAGTGAAAGAATGAAAATACGAGCGAGTGTGTAAACCAAAGAAAGATCGATTGAAACCAGTACCGGCCTTACCTTTGTGCGAACCGTGCAATTGCACAGGGCCGGCAAATTGGGGGGGGGCCGAAAATGTCAGAAAATTAACTTGACACCCTAATAATAATAGGCCTATTATGCTTTCAATTAAATCTTTTTTTATCCAAAATAAAAAAATTAAAATCAAATGGTACAAATTTAATTTTCTGCAACATTTTATGTGACATTTTCGGGCCCCCTATTAGTGGGGAGGCCCGAAAATCTCACGGTAAAACCTGTGATATTATCGGGACCCCTATTGTGGGGACCCGAAAGTGTCACAGAAAATTAACATGAACAAGACACCCTAATAATAATGCTATGGCTTCAATTTAATCTTTTCTTTTGTCAAAAAAGTCAAATGGTACCAAGTTGAAACCATTTGACTTGTATTTTTTGACATATTATATGTTGTCGCAAAAGATAACATTGGATTACTATTTCTGCACAATGAAAAACAATTTGACTTGTGTCAAGGGGCCCCGTACAGTTCACTCTGCACAGGGCCCGCAATATACTAGAGCCGGTGTCACGAAATAGAGTATCCTCCCATACATGAGTATCCCCCTTAGCGAAATGGAGCATTCGGTTTAGTTTGCATTTTTGGCGGTTCCAAGTGTATTCAGTCTTACTGTTTGGATTTATTGTAGTCTACACATAAATTATTTTAAGTTGCGTATCTTTAGTTTGTACGTCGACCTGAAATTAATTAACTTCGTTTTTGGTGATTTTGACTGGATTTTCGTCTGGGCTATCGTGATGCGTATGACGATGGGGGATAGAATGGTTTATCCGCCCGGATATTCTAAACCGGTTTATTCCATCCGGGGTATAAATTCATTAATCCCCCGCATATATTCTTAGGACGGATACTCTATTTCGTGATACCGGTACTCACAGCATATTTTAGCGAATTTGAAGTGGTGGGACAAATACCTGGTGAGAGTAAAAATTGTCATTGAAAAAAGGGTGAAAATTTTTTTCACGCGATACATTTATTCAAATCAGTGGTGGGACAAATCCGAGCAGTGGTGGGACATTTGTCCCACCACTTAAACAGTTAAAATATGCCCTGCCGGTACTGATGAAACGAATGAATGAGCGAGTGATAGAGATTAATGATTGCAAGGGATGGGCAAATTACTCTGAAAAATGTAATTGAATTACAAATTACTAATTACAAATTGCGCAATTTCAAGTAATTACTGCCCATCCCTGATGATTGCACGCATGAAAAATCGAATGAATGAGTGAGCAAATGAACGAATGGTTTCATTGATCTAACAAATGGCAGCAGCTACTCCCTTGGCATGAAAGACTCCTTTAACTCTTTTTAGTACCGCAAAACTGGACATCGTTCAGGTGCACTACCGTTGGAGCACGTAACTTCCAAACACTTCACGTCATCAAGTCCATTCCCGGTGTCAGCCTCATCTAAAAAATAAAGACCTCCTTGCATCCAATCATCCTTGTTTACGGAAGGCTTCGTCCGTCGCAACACCTTAGCCACGCTATTATTATTATTACCACATCCAACAGCTAAGCGACACACTTCTGCACGTCATAGGTGTGTCATTCTGGGAATAATTACACCGTGTCTTAGTCTGCCTGACAGGCATAGAATTTTTACATATTTTGAAAACAACACGTGCGTATTATAGTCTATATGTATAGATATTATGACGAAAATGTTTAACGCACGCAGAATCCTACGCAAGAGCACACTTGAGTCGCGGTTCGTCAGGGCGCCAGGTAGAGAGCAGATATCTATGTATTGAAAGCTAGAGAGAGATGCATGGTGACTAGTATTATGTATATAATATTTACTATAATTATGTGGTTGTTTTCCACAAGCATACATACATTGCATACGCTTTCGTATAGATCTTGATGATATTGAATGTAAGGAAGCGTTTGTTTCAAAGTTGAAATATGAATGAACTTCAATGGAAAACCTTTTATTAAATGTCTTTGAAGCAGTTATTAATCATTTCCATGGTACATTTCTTATACTTATATAGCGCCAATATGATTGGTACATATATACATACATACATAAATGCATACATACATAACATGCATACATACATACATACATACATTATATAGCATATATACATGCATGCATACATACATACATACATACATACATACATACATACATACATACATACATACATACATACATACATACATACATACATACATACATACATACATACATACATTACATACACACATACACACATACATGTACATACATACACACTTACACATACACATACACACACATACACAACATATAACTACATGCCTCTTGTGCATACTTTGCAAGCGAGACTGGAAAGAAACATGCTAAGAAAAGCAGCTCGTCATGGAGTATAATGCATTGCGTCCAAATCCCTGACCTGGAACCAAAGCGGCCCCGTTTCTGTATCACACAATAGATTCCACGAAGACGTCGTCGCCCATTCATCGGCCCCGAGAGTGTGGGGCCTCCTCCATAATAGGGCGAACAAAAACAGGGCAATTTGCATCGTTCGCAGACGTATACGACCGCAACCCGCGGTCGCTCATGGATTGCGCAAATAGCCATAACACGTGAAAGATTGCAGAAGGTAAACACGCATAGGATGACAAGGGGAGACTGGCACCTCCTATATGCCACGAACAGCGGGCAGTCGAAGAGAGACGCGTCTGGCACTTCAGCGATCCATTTGAATGTCTCGACGCAGCCGGACATTAAGGATAAATGCATATTTGCGGAAAGAGAAAAACCCCAACCATAGGCAAACTTCATCACACTGCATGCCTCTGATCCATCAATAATTTTTTTAACCAATCTCTGTAATACTATGTACCCACGTATCTGTGTGTGTTTTTATATCTGCATTATATATCTGTGTGTGCGTGCATATATATAAATAAATATATATGTAATATACAATCATGTATGCAGTGTCTTGAGTTTGGTACTATTTATTCACGGTAAAAAAACAGAGGCGGGTACGGTTCATCCAGTCCAAAAAGTAGTTTATATGGGTACCTCCCGTAACTCTTGAAAAATCGCCTATATACAGCTCACATTTCTTCTTGACTACTCAGTTAATTAATTTGAATGTTAATTCAAGTTTTCCATGTGTTTTACTTTTCATCAAACATTACCCCTGTAACTTACATAATTTTGCTCTTTTCACTAAAGTCAGTATAGCGCTTTGCGGTGTACTATTTAGTCATAATAACGTTCGCCTTTTAAATCTTCATCATTCGGCGAAACACGGGCTACTCTAAGAAAAAAAAGATACATTAACAAACACAGAAAAATCGAAATCCCAAGATCGCAATCAGATGTGCTTGGACGACACGCTGCATGGCCCTTGATCGGTCGAAAGTCCCATTAGGTTTCGAAGCAAACATTGGATCTGAGACAAGTATACATCTTTAGTCGCCACAGTTTCTCAGTTCATATTATAAAAATTGCATCTATTCTGTTACTATATTTCCCTTGATACGCACTGTTGTGCGAGAAATGCACGTACGCTCGTACACCACACGTACGTATGTTTATAAATACGTACGTATCTACGTGTGCATGTAAAAAGTAAGTAAGTATATTCTTGATTTAACCAGCTAAAAAACGCACTCTGTTGCACATGCATGACATTAGGCATCCATATAGTAATCTATGTATACAGGTGTGTAGGCTAAGTATACGCATACATTGTATATATGAATGTATGCATGTATGTTGTATGTGTGTATGCATGAAGTTTGCTATTTATTAAGCGCCTTTATGGAATCTTACAAAGGTGATAGAATCAGAGTAGACCGCATAGATGTGTGTTCCAAATTACATTAAGTGTGTGAATTTTTACAGCTACGTATATATATATTTAAAACACAGTTAATTAACTGTATATGGAGCCTGTGTTGCTTTCATGAGTTTTGTGGCGTTCATTTCATAATTCCTTATTTAGCTCATGACACCTATATATAAAATATATTAATATAAAAGACGCAGCTCTAAAGGAAGACCATTCCAGATCACTGGGCCGACCATAAAAAGCTCGATTCCGCATAGATGCGGTACGAGCAAAAGGAATCAGAAGAACTCCTTTTTCTGCGGAGCGTATATATAGGAGTCGATGCCATGGAACAACAGAGAGACGCCAATCATCGTCGATATGACGGCGTCGTTAAATAAACGAATTTAAGTAAGAACAACAGAGATCCTGAGTGGCCGAGTGGGTTGGTAGCCCGCTCTCCACGCCGGCGGCCCGGGTTCGATGCCGTGTCGGTCGGTTTATCAGAGATTAATTTCTCGGATCTTTACTGCTGGTGGCTCGGTCGCAATATAAACGTGGAGTACGAGGTTGCTTTCTGCCTCCGACACTATTCATCTTCGATATGAAAAAGTGTCGTTAAGCCGAAATACAATCAATGGAACAACCGAAATCAAACAGCAGAGCGCACGGAGATAAATTGGGGCGAGACACTTTAGACAGCGCCAAACCAGGGCAGCTAACTTGTACTCAATGCGCTAGCAGATAGGGAACCAATGAAGCACCTCCAACATGTAGCTGGAGACGTAACCATACTTGGGAAGTTGCCCAATGAGGCGCGCTGCATTATATTATAAATTATATATAATTTTATTATGTATTATGTAGGCCTATATTTATACTGGATATTTGCCCGTCCTAAGACGATAAAGTTGACATTATATTATTTTATAATATATATTATATTACATATAATATATGCATTAACTATATAATGTATATAATATATACAATATATATTATATTTATCATCAAGTCGTGCACTTCTTAGTGCAAGATGTGCTTCTTCCCTGTAGCACTAATTGGCAATATATATGTATATATATATATATATATATATATATATATATATATATATATATATATATATATATATATATATATATATATATATATATATATATGCCTACCAACATATTTAAAATACATGCATGGTATATATATATATATATATATATATATATATATGTATATATATAATATCTTATTATATATTGCCAATATATGTGCAGACGCATACATTTAGCGTATGTGCACAGGGACATAGGAGTGGTCGGCTGAAGCACCTGCATCCTGGTCCCAGTTTCTCATGATGATCGAGCATCGGCCCACCCTCCCCTACCCACCCTCCCTCCCTTCTCCTTTCTCATCTCGCGCGTCAATCACTCGCTGAATCCGATTGAGTTTTTGGAATAAATACTGGCGTAGATATCGAGCGACGACGGATAATGTATACGCGAGAGGAGCACGCGACGGGAATGGCAAATGCGCACAAGAAGAAAGAAAAAGGAAGGAAGGAAGGAAGGAAGGAAGGAAAGGAAGGAAGGAAGGAAGGAAGGAAGGAAGGAAGGAAGGAAGGAAGGAAGGAAGGAAGGAAGGAAGGAAGGAAGGAAAGAAGGAAGGAAGGAAGGAAAAGGAAGGAAGGAAGGAAGGAAGGAAGGAAGGAAGGAAGGAAGGAAGGAAGGAAGGAAGGAAGGAAGGAAGGAAGGAAGGAAGGAAGGAAGGAAGAAGGAAGGAAGGAAGGAAGGAAGGAAGGAAGGAAGGAAGGAAGGAAGGAAGGAAGCAAGCAAGCAAGCAAGCAAGCAAGGAAGCAAGGAAGCAAAGAAGCAAGGAAGCAAGGAAGGGAGGGAGGAAGGAAGGAAGGAAGGAAGGAAGGAAGGAAGGAAGGAAGAAGAAAGAAAGGAAGGAAGAAGGAAGGAAGGAGGAAGGAAGGAAGGAAGGAAGGAGTGGCCAGGGAGACAGCGCACTCACGCACGCACACGTTAATCAACCGCCGAGTTCGCATCCTCTTGAAAATGCACTTGCCAAGAAAGTCACTGAGTTAGTTACTGCAGTGATACATACACGTAGCTGTCTGTCTTGAAGAGGGGAAGGAAGACCGTCTGTATTCTTTCTGCCTGTCTGTCTGTCTGTCTGTCTGTCTGTCTTTGTCTATTCGTACTTTATTATTATCAGTCTCCGCCTCCGTCTATATCTGTCTCTGTCTGTCTGTCTGTGTCTGTCATTAGCGAATTGAACAAAGCAGTGATTCACTTTGTCTGTCTGTCTGTCTGCTTGTCAATCTGTCTACATCTTTCTCCATTTCATTTATTCATATTGTCTGTCTGTCTGTCTTCTTTCTGTCTGTCTCACTGTCTCTGTCTTTGTCTAGCTATGTCGTACTTTATTATTATATTATCAGTCTCTGTCTCTGTCTGTCTGCTTGTAAATCTGTCTGCATCTAATTCTATTTCATTTATTCATATTGTCCATCTTCGTGTCTATCTTTACGGCTGTATATTTATGGCTGTATCCATGGCTGTACCTGTGTCATACGTCTGCACATGCTTATATCTGTCTGTGTGCCGCTCTCTCCCAGAGAAACGGCGCCAGTGACGACGCTTCGGAATTGGTTTGACCTGATTGGCTCCTATAAGTGACATGTGACATTTGTGCAAATCCTGAGTGGGATTTATGCATCGGGTAAGGCAGCATCCACGAAGGACGTCCACAATGAAGGAGAGGGAGGGAGGGATCATCCAAATGCGGACAAAGGGAGGGGGAACTACGACCAGCGCGGACGTCTACATCTAAATTTGGTACATAGATATTTCAGTACACCCTGATTTCATTTATTCAGTTAATATCCGCAGTGAACTAATCAGACCATAAATTAGACTGCCTTGTGGATAGGTATATTGGAATCTAACTGCAGGTGTATTGGATCAACAACCGGAACACGGCCAACCAGGTTCTCTGCTTGACCTACTTTCTTCCCGCAATTTACTTCATCAGCCGCTCTAACCTAGGTGTCCAGAATCCATTAGCCTAGCTAGAGTAATTCATATATTCCATTCAGAGTCAATGGATTACTCCACATAGCTAGGTTACTGGACTCTGCAGAATAAAAGAATATTGACTCTATAGGTCCTTCCGTTTATTATCATGTACTACGATAATTTTAGTAATTACTTAGGTGACCCTATCTAGCGGGACTATTGTCCCTTCTGTGTCTCATTTTGTCGCTAATGATGGAAAATAATCATGCTACTATTGTGTTGTGATGCTAACAATGGCAGATAATCATGTTACCTCTGTTTCGCTACTCAGTGGCTTCAATAAAAGAATTGATTGATTGAAAGCACCGCTCCCACGCCCCTTTGTTCGTTGGTTTTGGTCTGCAAAGGAGTATGGGAGGGTACGGCTAAATTCGAACAAGGGGAGGGATCCAAAGTAGATCATTTTCTGCGGACGTCCTTTGTGGACGATCCCTGGAGGTCACTGACCTATTCAAAGACCTTGAACGTGAAACTCGTTTACCTGTTACCAATTTTGCCCCAAATCTCGAAGCTTGCACCTTTTTCTGATCAAATATACAAAGAACAGTCTGAACAGATATTATTGCAAAAGTGCTGAATATATATGCAGGTGCTGTGCTTCCGCATAACAATTGGTACAGAATCGATCTGCCTTCTCCTCTCTGTTCGATCTTCTTTTGTAGCAGTCTTCCATTTTTAATACGCAGTCCTACTGTTTTACACGACAAACATCTTCAAACTGCCTTCAGAAAGCACACATCTCAGATCAGTTATATAGTCAGTCACGCTGCAGACAGCACTTCTGCGAGGTACTTGAACGGCGCTATATCAAGTGTCCTGATGGATACATGGGCCTAAGCAAATAACCGGCCTATGCGTATGCATGCATAAATATTATGCTTGCATATTCTAAGACATGCTTGGACAACAGTAAACTTGAGCTATTATAGCTAGCCAGTGTTTTCAATATGGCATTCGAGTGTGGATGAACTGACACCCATTACGTGATATATTATAGTTCCCAACTTCCCAGAGATAGCGTGATCAAATGCCACCGAAAGAAAATGTGCGGAAGTAGCCTACAACGCGCAATGGCAGCCTTCACACGCACTGTTGCATCTGAACACAGATCAAGCTTACCAGTGAATGGCAGATCTCGTTTTCACTCCGTGATTCGATTCGTGTTTCAACTTCAGTCTCTTTTCACCACACCTCGGACGCCTAGTGGTGGTGATACAGACCCAATTCAAATTATCGATCCTTTACCTACTCTACCTTCTCCACCCTACTTGCATATCCTACCCAAAATACCTTTCAGGTGCGTACAAGTTCAAATGCCTTCTCTTATAGGGTTCGACCCTCGTCCGGGGTGGTTTAACTGTGTAGGGACCTTGAGCAAGACCTTCGCGCACAATTGCTCTGCAATATAATTGCTTCTGCGTCGCCGAGGCGTGTGCACTTCTGAGCGTGGGGCCACATTATAGAAAGAAGGGCGATATCAAAGGCAGTTGTATTGTATTGTATTGTTTAGATAATAACAATAAGAAATCTTCGTTTTCCAAAGTCATCCAATCTTTGATTTAATTTAAAGAAACTAACTTATGCAGTGTTTAAAATTAAGAGTTTTGGTTTCATTGAAGATGTCCTTCAAGAGTTTCTCTTCCACCTCCTGCATGTAACAAATTCCACGGTAAGTGCGAATTGGCGACGGGCCACTGGTGATGTCTCTCCAGCTACCGTCCGTGATCACCAGAAAACACCAGCGGCCAATCCGGAGAAAGGAGCGGCGAAAGTCACACCTCCCTCCCCAAATGGATATGCTCCCGGCTGGAACGGACGGAACATCCACCAACTCCGACCATCTGACGACCGAGTTCGCGCCGATTCACAAAACAAGCAAAATCAATTAACTAAAAACCTTGTTATATTAAAATACATACTATACCCAGTGTTTTTTTTCTAGAAAGAAAGGTGCCGGAACTCTACGAATCCAGAACAATTATAGGGGCATATTTTATGCTAATATTTATATTTCATATATATCAATATCAATAAGCACTGAAATTAAATTAAAGTATCTAAATAATTTTAAATAATTTGTTTATTAAAAATTTAAATTAACTAAATTATTTTCAGTAACTAAAAAAAGTCCCGGAACGCCGTTCCGGACCGCTCCGGCTGAAAAAAGCACTGACTATTAATACCCCTACTGAGCACACTCCGCTAGGCCACTGGGCTAAACTGGCCCCATTTAGGTTAGAGTTATCAGCAGCGACATTCATTTTTCCTGCATGGTAACAGAATTCAACATCAAAATTTCTTATAAAGCTAAATAAAGCCCATCGCATGAGTTTCGCACTCTTTGGCGCACTCTCGGTAAGATGCGTAAGTGGGTTATGGTCAGAATGTATCGTGACCTTGGTTCCTCATACCCAGCTTCTAAACTTAGGTAGCATCGTCAGAGCAGCATTATTATGCTTCTTTACCTACGGTTGCTCGCCACCTTTGAGTGTCATTCAGTCTTTGACTATAGCAAAGGCCACAGAAAGAATCGTCCCCTCAATTCCCCATTGAGTGAGAACCTCTGCAACCGTGTGATCGCTGGCGTCAACATACAAAATTAATGAAAAGGTTGCGATAAATCAATTATGTGCAAGCGAGTAATGGTAGCTTCACACACAACAGCTTTTAACTTAAATCATCAAAGCCTTCAAAGGCTTTGTTGTTCAACGAAGCCCAAGGCACGTAGTTATTTATTCGTTTTCCAGTCAGGTCTCTAAGACTTCTCGCCTATATGATCCCGAAAATGTAAAAACCAGTCCTTGTCGTACCTGTGTTCTGGTAGTAGAAATTTTCAGTTCATTTACTGCAAACACCTTGCCAGGATCGGCCATTCTGCCCCCGAACCAACTAATTTCCCATAGAACTTCACTTCGGGCAGAGCGAATTTACACTTGTATAGATTCAATGTTAAACCGCTATCACGATCTCTCCGTAAAAACCGACGTAAATGGTTTAGGAAATAATGTAAACACCAATTACTCGAATATGCGGCCATGTCGTCTATTCTGAATCGGTGAAAGTTTTGATAGGCTGTAAAATAGGCCTATATTGTACAGTACGCTTCCTTCTCTTTAATATAAGACCGGGTTAAGTAAGGCCCTTGTGTCAAAACTAATCTTGTCAGTCTTTACATAAAACTGGCGCAATTGATTTCAATGAAATTTATACCGTCGATCATCTAGTTCCACAATATATTGCTATAGGGTGATTTAACTTCTACAACAGTGGCTGGTCCATTCCATTTGCTATGCAACCGACTCGTGGTCGGATCGGGTTGTAGTATTAACACATTATCACCTACATTAAAGTGTTTTTCTCGGCTACGCAAATTGTATCGTTTGGTAGATCGTGTTTGTCTCTTTTGGTATGCGCCTCTGTATAAGCCTTAGCAATCCCCTTTTTCTCATGAAAGTGGTGTTTACCTAAGTCCAATGGGAACTCACGTTCGCCACACCATGCTTCCAATAACACGGCTAAAGGCCCACGAGGCAATTGTCCGAATGCGAGCACCCATGGTGCAACATTCGCTGTTTCATTGGGGATTTCCCGCAATGCCCACATAACAAATCCCAAGTAGGCCCTACTTGTTCCAGGACTTGGGGTGATCTGCCGCCATCTTGGCCAGAGACGACTTCACATACCATATACCATACGATCTATCAACCTATTTGCTTGAGGGTGATAACAAGAACTGAATCTGGGACTACAACCTAAAAGATTCATAAACTCCTTCATCAACCGAGAAGTAAAGTTTGTAGCATGCCTTGTCACTAGAAATGACAGACGCCACTCCGAAGTACATAAACAATGACATCAAACAATCACATACAGATTTAGCAGTTATTGGTCTCAGTGGAAAAGCCGCTGGACAGCGGCTGGAACTATCCACAAGCACGATACAGTAGTTAAATTCACACTTATCACTAGCAATACGTCATAAACAATCCATAAACCAATGGCTAAAAGCAATTTCCGCACGGGGAACGGGTTGTATAGGAACACGTTGGCGGAAAGTTATACGTACCTTCTTTTGACATACTTCGCACAATTGACAATGACGTTTTATATCCTGAGTCACAGAACACCAATAGAAACGTAGGCCTATTCGTTATCCTGTTTTTCTGGGCCAGGCCCGTAGCCAGTATGAAGGAAGGCGAGGCGAGTGCCTCGGCGTAATCCTCAAGACGGGGCAAGACGAGGCATGCCTCGTCTTACTTCGACATGAGAATTAAGATATCGTGTAAAAAGTAATTACGGTATTTCATTACATTGCCTGGCATCTTCATGATCTTCTCCAAGCGTTTGACCTAAATAATATTAATGGTTACCTCTGCTGACCTTTATATGTACGAACGAATTCTATAGGTAACCATAAAAACCAGTCTAAACAATTTCAAATCGTTATTCTGCTTTCTTTCGTAAGTTCCGGTAATCAAAAGTAATTAAACAATTAGCTATCTGTTTTTTTAATTCATAATTATTACGATCTATGAAATCAGTCTAAGAAATTACTTCAGATAAGCTAGGAGCCTAGGATTAGACGACTTAGTCGGCTACACTACAGGACAAGATCATGATGTCTACGTCAGTCTAAACTTAATTTCCTGCCACTGAAACAAGGAGAAAAGTTCAGTTTATCAAATTAGAAGAAAGAGATAAGATCATAAACTGATGAAAGTTATACAGCAAATGCAATTTCGGCATAATTAGGCATAAGGGAAGACGGGGCATAGAAATGCACTTTATGGACACTTGGAAAATTTTGACACAAAAACGATTTCAGTGGTTAGTTTTGGTAGTTGTTTTATTAATAGGCCTACTATCATTAATGAAATAGCCCAGAAAAATTTCTTATCAAAATTGCTTGTACTTTTACGATATCAATTTTTCACAGAAATTTGTAGAGGGAAATAGGCCTAATTACAGGAATTTAGTAGGCATGGAGGTGACAAGTTTTACTGGCACTTTTTTACGTTGGCGCGGCATTTGACACTGTGGGCCATGAGATACTTCTTGAACGGTTGCAGATATCTTTTGGCCCGTCTGAAACCTTCCTTTTCTCAGTGTGATTCTCGTTAACGATAACGGTAACGAAAATGTTCGTTAACGAAAACAAAATGATTTCGTTAACGATAACTACAAAAAACTAAATTTAAAAAGTGCAATATCGACACAAGCGTGCGAACGTGAAAATGCGCTAAAACTAATAGCCTATGTTTGTCCCGGATTCTGCATTTGCGAATTAACCCAGTAATAGTGGACCACTTATATCAAGTTTTATTATCTAGTTATTTTGTGAACGTTTCTACGATTGCGACCCAGGTTGACTGGCGCAAATTCTCAAAATTAGGACAGCCTAATCGTATTAATCTTGTAGTCAAAATTGTCTCCGAAGATCATGAGCGGCCGCAATCGTGGGTATGCTGGCTGGAGTCATTTCAAGCATAGGCCTACGAATCAGTCCCAGATAAAAGTTCGGGTAGGCCGATCATCAGCGGTGTTGGTGTTAGGCCTAATGATGGGAAGTTATGTGGCCGGTTCATAGCCGGTAAAAAATACGACTAATCTACTCAATCATCTCAAATATCACCATCCACCTAGGCACCTACATAAAAAGTAGTCTGCGCTGCAGAGAGTGATAGAATGAGGTGCATAGAAGGGAATTCGGCGAAGACAATCAAAACTGGTGAGATATTAGTGGGCAGTCAAATTAGCATACTCAACTGTGCCAATGGCTGTCCTTCGATCAATGTCTTTGGTGATTTTTTGCGGGCTTTACAATGTCTCTATTTGTTTCTAGGTGTCATGATATATAAAAATGTATGTGTGTCATGTAATTAGTAGAAGTACTTCAAAAGTCGAAAACAAATAATGAAAACAAATAAAATTTAGAGGTCAACCCATTTGACAGTTTTTATGTTATCTCAACAAGAATAGATATATTGTTCAGCAGTGGTTAATACATGAAATGAGCGCTGTCTTGGATGGAGTTGGTAAATTCTTGCGATGTTTTGCAACCAATTGAAGAATAACCTGTTTCTGTTTCTCTTTATTTGTCAGCGTGTCATTGTACTTTTCGATAAGACTAATTCCCCTCCCAGCTACGTCATTCACCACTGTCATACGTGCAGCCAGTTCGCAAAATCTTTTGCAGACTGGATCATCTGTCCACTGTTCTGGTTGTTTTTTGATAAACAACTGAGTCTTTTCTTTGATGGCAACGGGTATTCAAATATGGACGAATTAATTTTCCTCGTAGTTCGTTTGGCACTTTTAGAGAATCGAAAATATGTTCGGCATTCCGAAAAAAATACGACAGTTTCAAACTGATCAGAGGATGTATAGGGCCCAGTTATGCTGTTATTGAAAGCATCGCCAAACAGTTTAACTCTGAATGCCATAGCCTACTGTTATTCTTCTGTCTCCGTCTCTGTCTCTGTCTGTCTCTGTTGCTGTCTGTCTGTCTGTCTGTGTGTGTCTGTCTGTGTCTCTCTCTCTCTCGCCTCTCTCTCTCTCTCTCTCTCTCTCTCTCTCTCTCTCTCTCTCTCTCTCTCTCTCTCTCTCTCTCTCTCTCTCTCTCTCTCTCGCTCTCTTTCAAGTTTCAACGCTTTAAACTTGTTCTCTCAGCCAATAGACAGTTGATGTGATGACAACAATTTCAGGTGCTTCTCTTGGTCACACAGGTTGTTTCTAACAATCGATAAACTCTGTCTACACGTAGTAGTCTAACCACTGAAGTATCTGTTCTTCACATAGTTATTACATCGTTCCTTAGCAGTGAGGGCAACCAGTGGCGGCGCCAGCGTGGGGCTAGGTGGGCTGAAACCCCCCTATCGGCGGCTCAGCCCCCAACAAAAGTGGGAAATCACTGCCAATGCCAGAGAGGTGAGGAGAAAGGGAAGGAATTGGGGTTTTAGCCCCCCTAACCTGAAATCCTGGCGCCGCTACTGAGGGCAACCATATCTTGCAGCTACTGCATGACTTTCGTAATCTGCACAGTGATTCCAGCGACAGAAAAGAAGCTATCGGCCGCGTCGCTAGTTCACTCGGAACCCGTTTTCCGTTTACAAACATCCGGTAACCATATCACGTGCCGACCGTTGCACAAAATAGTCCGGCGCTTCTATGCGGCTGAAAGTCATCGGTATTATAGCCAGTGGTTTTTTCACGAGCGTTATAAAAATTTGTGGCACACATTTAACAAGAACCGCAGAGGCTTCGTTTCGACCATCGCTATCAACGGGCGTATGAGTTTTTCTTTTTCGGTACCTAAGAACACGACTCGGGTATAAACCTGTCCGTAAGGCAATCAAGAATTTATATAGCGGCCGTTTCAGTTGTATAACAAGTGTCTAGTGGCGCAGTAATCTCCACCTCAATGTAACGAGGACTGCAATCTAGAAGTCATAATAAGCTGTTAGACGAAGAGCCAAAACGAACGTCTGTAGGCAATCAATAGAAGGAGAAAAACAGACAGACAGACAGACAGACAGACAGACAGACAGACAGACAAAGACAGACAGACAGACAGACAGACAGACAAATGATAGACAAAAAGACAGACAACAGACAAAAAGACAGACAAAAAGACAGACAAAAAGACAGACAAAAAGACAGACAAAAAGACAGACAAAAAGACAGACAGGCAGAGGGAGAGACAGATACACGAACAGACAGATCCGATGTTAACATATTATGGTCTGCTATATCACGTGCTATATCACGTGCCTCGTAACTTGACCCACTTACTGATGATTACTCATTAGTGTCCAGAGCAAACAATTATACGCGTAGAGAGCCGTTTAGTTTCCATCTGAAACTCAGCCACTGTTCGTACTCTGGCAGTGCCAGTCCCAGGCCTGGATGAAGGAGGAGGGCGACTCTAATGATCATTGTTATCACACAGTGTCGTTAAACCGAAACTACTACTACTTACCATCCGATAAGATCCTTGGCGTACAGGCTTAAGTACAAATACAGATTCAAACCTCTGAAAACTGGGCACCTTCGGTATGCGAACCGGCTTCGCCACACAGAGATTCGCATGGGACGTACTCAGCAACCAAGGTAGCTAAGCAGGATGGATGTCGACGTCTGTACAGCTCGACCAGTTGGGGTTTGTTCATTGCACAGACTGTAGACTTTGTTTCGTCTAGACGATAGTAACCGTTAGCTTCAAACTTCTAAATAAAAGTCAAGCGCAGGGCACCAGCTTACTCATGCGTGCTGAGTCGAGTCAGAAGGGTTGTCCAAAGGACAGTCAGAAGGAGGTCCAAGTCCAGTTGCCAGAGGGATTTTGGCGCTGCATTTTTCAATTCATTGTCACTGGCATTGCAGTTGTCAGAGTCATTGTCACTGCTATCACCAATGTTACCATTATTGCTACTATCAATGTTGTCATTACGGTACTGTTATGTTTATTATACATATAGACCTTATATGCATTATATAAGCTCATTAACGTTTATATTACATTTAGCCTAAATAAGTGCCTATAATTATCCATTTGAATAGCCTATACATTATGATAATTTATAAGTGAATATACATGTACATAAATATAATACTATTGTCATTGCCGTTGTCACTACTATGTATAATGTTTATTTCAGCTCTATAATAATGGAGCTGAGGACTGGATTCTATCGGCCTGTACCTTGTTGAACTGCAATTAGGAATAGCAGATGCTGTCGGCATCTAACGATTGTCAATGGGAATTTGTAAAGGTAGCGAGTCTCTGCTCATTAGTGACTTCCTCCTCCTCGTTGCCCTGGAGTGTCGTAAATATACGGCACGTGTGGGCGTTAAGAACTGACCGATCGTAAGAACAGTATTGGGTGAACTTCTGCATAAGAGAAACCGGACATTGACCTTTGGGGAACTGATAAATGAATTGCTGAAGGAATTGCTGAATGAATTGATGAATGAATTGATGAATGAATTGCTGAATGAGTTGATGAATGAATTGATGAATGAATTGATGAATAAACTGGTAAATGAAACGGTGAATAATTTTGATGAATGAATTAAATGAATGAATTGCTGAATGAATTGACGAATGAACTGATAACTGAATTGATGAATGAATTGATTAATGAATTGATGAACGAATTAAATCAATGAATTGCTGAATGAATTGATGAATGAACTGGTAAATGAAACGGTGAATAATTTTGATGAATGAATGGATGAATGAATTGATGAATGAACTGATAAATGAATGACGAATGAATTGATGAAAGAATTGATGAAAGAATTGATGAATGAATTTATGAATGAATTGATTAATGAATTGATGATTGAATTTATGAATGAATTGATGATTGAACGGATTAATGAACTGGTGAATGAATTGCTGAATGAATTGCTGAATGAATTGACGAATGAATTGATGAACGAATTAATAAATGAACTTGCGAATGAACGGGTGAATGAACTACTGAATGAACTGATGAATCAATTGATGAATGAATTGATGAATGAATTTATGAATGAATTTATGAATGAATCAATGAATCAGTTGATGAATGAATGAATGAAGGAATTGATTAATAAATTAATTAATGAACTTTTGAGTGAATTGACGAATGAGCTGACGAATTATGAAAGAACTGATTAATAGAACTGATTAATGAATTCATGAATCGACTGATGAGTGAATTGATGAATGAATTTAATATGAATTGACGAATGTATGCATGCATCATGATTGGTTGAATTGATTGAAATGATTGATTGAATGGATCAAGTAATGAATGACTCAATGAATGAACGAATGAATAAACGATCGAAGGAGCGCAAGGAAGTACGAATGATTAGGCCTATTATAGGAATGAACAAAAAATTAACGTAGGCTATGAGCGAAAAAATAAACTAGTGAACCACGAATAGAAAATGTAACGAATGAGCGAATGAACAAACGAATGATAAACGATATTTATCTGCCTCTCAGATTTTCCGCATTTATACGAATAGGCCTAACAATCGGTTGCAATCTAAATGAAACTGTTGTTTTTAAATAAAATGCGCGAGTGAGCGGCCGTGAAAGCAGTTAGCCCTACAGGAATTATGGGTCGTCCATTAATTATGTAAAAAATAGGGGACGGGTTTGGAAAAGTTTGACAGTACTGTTGTTGACAAGGGGTTCGGTACAATTTAACATCAAGAATTTTTTTATATTTATAGTGAATCAACACAGACCCTTAAAATGGTAGCTTAAACATTAAGTAATGCTAAAAATGTATAAAGTGCTATGATTAATACTACTAAAAAGCTGGTAATAAACTAAACTCATATATTTTGAAATTCGAGATTGCATTTTATAGTGTAAAAAATCTAACAGTTATTCCACATGTATTGAGCCATTGTGTTTCTTTTTTTAGTAGGGAGGGGGTCTGGGATTGTTGACATAATTTCATTAGGGGGTCCTTCAATGTTTGACAGTTGTTGACAAGGAGTAGGGGGTCAAAAACTGCCTAAAATTTGTTGACATAATATAACCTCTTAGCCCAATGCATAGCGCTTCTGAGTAGGCATCCTTGAAGGGGCGCTATATAAATTTTCTGAAATAAATAAATAAATAAAATAAATAAATAAATAAAAATTAATGGACGACCTCTTAGCCCAATGCAAAATTGCCTCAGCCTTAGCATCATTACTTTGCATTTAGGAAGAGCCAATATCTAATGACTGTGCACGAATCGATGGCGCTGAGCAGTTGTGAGTGAAAGATTTTCTTATAGTCCTAACACAATGGCCGTCTCGGAGGACGCTCGTACTGTCCGCATTTCAAGGCGAGCGCTCTACCCAATCGACTACCGTATCCCTTAAATGACTCAGCCATTCAGAACCGGCAGAAAATCGAAAATTTACGGTAAAAATGGCAGACGAACTAATTGTGTCGCTGCGTGGTTTTCTTGCGGAAAATCGTTATATATGCTTTTGTGGCGACCATATTAGGCCGTAAGACTGCTGCCACTGGCGTGTAATTCTTTTCATGGAGAACAGGTGGCTCTATTTCAGAGCCTTCGTTGTAATGCAGTATTCGACCGAGATGTGACGCGATAACAGTATCATCTAAGTGCTGCTGCTCGCTGATGCGGACATGCTTCGAGCAAGCTCCCGATTTTGATTGGTTTCAGCGTGGGTGCGTTGGCATCTGTAAGGGAAAGAAAGATGCAGACCAAGAAAGCATACATAGACATACGCACATGCTTATACACAATTACACATAGTATACATATACAATTATACATTCATATACATAATTATAAAAATGCATACACATATAAATATACATATACATGTACATATACATAGCCATATACATATTCATATACATACAAAAATGCATATACATGTACATTTGCATATACATAGCCTACATGCAGTGTTTGTAATTGAGGGGTTGGGAGGTTCAAACCCCCTATGGATCCTCTTCCTCTAACCCCTCAGCTAAGTGACTGAAAAGATGCTGAGGTTTATGAAACTAAAATATCTCATGATTGTGTCGTCAGTTGTTTCGTATGCAACATATTAACGACATTAGATTTTGACCTGCTATCGTGTAATGTTGTAATCTGTAAGAAATTCTCTTTCCGACAACTAAAACACTGCATATACATACATACATGTATATATACATGTTATATATAGGCCTACATGTATACATATATTATACATGTACAATACAATGCAATAATACAATGCAACTATAATATTCAGATATTGCTTTCCTTCCAAAGTTCAGAGAAGTGCACACGACCATACGACAGAACATCAATGGCGCCGAGCAATTGTGCGTGAAGGACTTGCTCAAGGTCCCTATAGGCCTACATAGTAAATAACCGCCGAGTGGAGGCTCGAACCCGTACTCTCCGCGTTACTGATCTTACCAATTGGCCACCGTGCCTACAAATACATAGAAACAGGGTGAGAATTGCCGGGGAGTTGGGGGGTTCAACCCCCCCCTAGTCTTTCTTAGGCTCCCATAGTAAAGTCTACATTTCACACCCAAACTGCACATAAATCAACGTCTAACCCCCAGTTATTTTTTACAATTCCCATACTGCATAGAAATATACATAGGCCTACATATAAATACCTACATATACGTACAAATATACGTAGGCCTATGCATATAAATATATAATATAAAATACATTAGCACTAAGCCTATATTATTTGAGTCCATATAATCGATTGTGTATAGAGGACATAATACATAATCTGCAGAGGACCTTGGCAGTTCAACGCTGAATACAGGACCTGAAGCCAAGAGCTAACGCAAGATGTTAGCATGGAAGTCCTAGCTTCTGCCTGGTTCAGAGCTATGCGTCCTCCTCGAAACACCTCCCCCCAACCGATCCTAATTCCGCATCTGCTTATCATGCAGGCTGCGGAGGAATTAACGATTTTCTGCCAACTGTTTCGTCGCTCTTACATAGGCCAGTTGTCCGCGCTGCCATTAATTCCCGCCGATAAAGTGGATCCATCAAATCCATCAAATAAATTCAGACATGTCGATATGGGCGATGACATGGCAATGGAATTCAGTCTGAAGTTAGTATCGCATCTAAATAATCCCCGCAATCGTAAATTTACATTTATGCAGCGTCTTTTACAGAAAAACTCATAAGATTTTTAAATAAATTATACGATGCATTATGATGATGCCGCTGAAGAAGTCGTTTGATTACATTAGATTTCATTGCATTTCAGGCAGCTTTTTGAGAGGCAGTACAATGTAACTGCACGACAACACGACAGAACATCGATCATGCTGCAGTTTTTAATCTAGACGCCGAAGGGTTGCGAGTTCGAAAAATGAAAGACATGTTTATTTTGTACAGAAAGTGTGAAATTTAGGGATAATTCCCCCAGGATTTATCGTCTTACCCCCACCGCCCCCCGTGGTCAGGGTGGATTGAGGATGGGAAATTTTTTTTTGAGTAAAACTCTCGTTACTACCGCCCCCCCTCGAAAATTCTTGGAAACTCTACAACTCCTGTTCTTGGAAAACTCTTGTTACTACCCCCCTCGAGAAAATAAATCGATTCCCCCCGACAGCAAGGGGAGTAGATTAAACACTGAACATCGATGACGCTGAAAAATTGTGTGAGTAGGACTTGCCAAAGATCCGTACACAATAATCTGCTGTTGGTCGCTTTAAGTTGAAGTGCGAGCATCAGAGTTAGAGAACTGAGCAGTTTTCTTTCATAATTAAATTGTTCTTAAGTAAATTGTTTTTTTCTATTTCCTTCGCTGAGATGTTTTTTTTTATCTCTTTAGGAATTGCCTATAGATTTTCATTCTTCGGTTAATTGAGGTGCCACCGTTGCCAAGTCAGGGTAAACAAAATGATACTGTTTGAGCGGCGCTATTTCCGAATGTAGGCTAGGCGTACGGTTCCTCTAAAATGTAGCCTTCGCTAAGCCTTGTAAAATGGCTGATATTTAGCCAAGATCTTCAGTGGTTTGCATGTATTGCAATAGGCTACTTTTTGTATTGCTTGTTGGTTCTGATGTTCGTAGTCGAGCTTTTAATGCTCAAGAATAAACTCTAGTTATTTATATGAAACTACAACAGCTTTTCTGGTTAAAAAAAAAGGTCGTGCTGTGAGTGGCGCTCTAGGAATCCGTGAATACACTACGATGTAGCCTATACGCCTACCCAGAGGTGCAAAAAACCAAACTTTTTTCAAAATGAAAATTTGGTTTTTTGGTTTTTTGGTTTTTTGGTTTTGGTTTTTGTTTTTGTTTTTGAGATTTTCCTATTTCGGAACATAAAACTCATAAAAATGGCATAATACCGTTCAGATGCATAGGCCTAAATATGAAATTAACTAGAACAGTAGAACCGTAGAATGTCATAAAACGAAGTTAACAAAGACCATACAACAATTGCCAAGAGAGTTGAAGAGACGCCATTTTTGGCACTTATAATTTCTAAATTTGTAAAAAACCACAAAACCAAAATTTGTTTTTTTTTTGGGTTTTGTTTAAAACCAAAAACAAAACCAAAAACTAAGCCTTTAACAGCCCTGTGTATACCCAGTGTTTAATCTAGACGTCTCTTGAGGGAAAGTCCCCCCAGGATCGATTCCCCAAATTTTTTTGTTGGAAAACTCTCGTTACTACCCCTTCCCCGAAAATTCTTGGAAAACTGTTGTTACTACCCCCTCCTCGAGAAAATTCTTGCAAAAATACTCCGGTCGTCAACTTTTCAAATATGTTGGATACCCCCTCGAACCCTCGATTCCCCCGACAGCAAGGGGAGTAGATTAAACACTGATGTATACCATTATACAATACAATACAATACAAAAACGGTAGGTCTACAGTAACTGTAACAGTACTGTTTCTATAGTTCCGCAACTACCTCTTAGGCAATACTTCATCTTTGGTTGTTAGCAACGAAGATCATTTCAAAATTTGAAAATGGCGGACGGGTGCAGAGCTTTGATCGCTGCGGACGGCGTCCTCTACACTTATGCGAATATTGCGCCAAGTCCCTGCAAAGATTATCACCAGATAATTGTTACTAAAGATCAGGTAATCAATTCATCAATTAATAAGGTAATAATTGGTAACTTCAAATAGGATCATGCTGTATAGTAACTGTTACAAAGATAAAATCGTTGCACTGTACATTTTCTACTGGGACTATTATTACGGTAATAATAATAATTATTACAGTAATAATAGTCCCAGGTAGCACCGAGTTATCGTATGCAATTTATTATCGTATTTCAACGTAATTTAGTACTGTAATGAAAAGTAAGCATCTAATGCTAGCATAGGCTAGCCTTACGATGTAGAATATTTTAACACAAATACACCCGGAAATTTTTTTAAAACTTAAAATGAGTGCAATATAATTATGAAGTAATCAGAAATGAAATATTTAAATGCAGTTGATAGGGAGATTGCAAAATTTCAAAGGTAGAAAATTACTCATGTGTGAAACCTTCAGGAATTTGCTTTACTTTCAGTCTATTTCTGATTATACCCTAGGATTATATTGTCATGCCCATTGAGTGATGACTGCCCATTTTGACCTGAAATAATTATTATCACGAGGCACTTCATGTATTCGTTCTGAATGTAATAATATTCAGGTTATATTTCGATCGTGGAGAGTGTCTTTGCGACATGAAGCTCATGAGACACCAGGAGAATTCAAAGACACACACGAAGACTTCCTGCATGATGAAAGAATGCAAAGTAATTAGGCCTAATTGAATAATATTGACCATCTTAAATAGCAGTGATCATCGATATCAGACTCTGTCATATTTCAGGAAATTCTAGACAGTCCTAAGTGTGTATGTATCATAAACCCATAGATGAGCCCTCCTCTATAGTGTAGGTTCTGGCTTGCAAGGTTTCAATCCCCGACCAGCACACACCTTGTGACAATGTTGGGATAAGGTTGTGACAATATTGGACAAATTTATCCAATGCACACACACAAGCACACACACACACACACACACAAGCACACACACACACACACACACACACACACACACACACACACAGACAGAGAGAAACAGCTGTAAGGCTGCATGCTGAAAGCTGTTCACTAAAGAATGTTAGAACTGCGGCAGTCTCTAATTGTGATTCGAAACATGTTTGGTTTCTGCTTAATCTGGTGACTGTAACTTTAGAAGTGACTTTCTTTTGTAGGCGAGATAAATCGAGTGTTTGGAAAGAACATGGTTGATTACATACGGGGACTGGCCTCCGGTCATATTGATTACCTTCCACGTCTTCCTCGAAGTCTCCTCATTCGAATACTTAGGCTCATTGATCTGCAAGACATTCCAAGAATATCTCTTGTCTCGAAGCTGTTCTGGGAGGTAATGCCAATGGGCAGAATTTGCTTTGCTGGATCAGTGGAACCTAGATATAGCAGCAGCTCAATTAGGTCCAGCAGAAATTAGATTATCAGCAGCTCAATTAGGTGCAGCAGAAATTAGATTCTCCTAATGTTCTCACACATGTACTGATTGCTGCCGATAATCAACCTGAAGCAGTTAGATAAAATTAGTTGTGCTTGTAGGTAAATCATACTAACGTGTTCATGACAGTATGGTCGGCCTATAGACAATATGTGTGAGTTAGGAAAAACACTAAGCCCTTTAAATACAATTAGGCCAAGGTGTGTTCAATTTGAGTGAATTTGGGTACAAAACTGCATAGGGAATAAATGGCATCAGCTAAGAACGATGATCTCCATCGCTAATGGAGATCATTCCCACGATCTGAGCATCATTCGTCTATAATGGAAACTTTGGTTTTCTTTATTTTGGCAAGCAGAGGTTCTTATATCTGTAAATATGTTGATGCATGCATATCTGGCTTAGCCTACTTCAAAGAACGCCAATATCAAATTCTACTTTTAGTGAAAAAGGCTGTATAAATGTACCAATTAATGAATTTTGCTCTAGAACCTGTCAAAGGTGCTTCTCAAGACTAAATGAAGAAATTGAGGCTTATTTGTTAAGAAAAGCAGTTACGCACCTGCACAGAAATGAGTCTTAATTGCTCAATGGAAAAGTATTGTACATGTATACATAGTGAAAAGGCACAATTCAAATATCTAGACACTGGTACATACATGCATACTTGCCCTAGGGTGGTGGTGAAACTACTTGAACCACCAGTGCACAATTTTTCCAGTTATTCTTTGTTTATTAAGTTTTACTTTGTTCTCTGTGCAGCTAAGTCGGAGCAATGATCTGTGGCAGAAACTCTACTTTGATTATAATGGGGAAGCCAAAATGAAAGAGCTGTGGTCACTGGCAGGAGATATTGGCTGGAAGCAACTGTTCTTTAAAAATAAACTTCAGCTGCAGGTATATATATATTGTTCTTCAATATATTGGCAAGAGAATCTAAGCAAGTAGCTGGTCTTACTTTGATGCATTCAGCCTACCTATTTATATATGATCCAAGTTGCAATCATTTTTAGAGTCATTGTTCTTTAGACCTTGACCAAAATTATAGTAATTAAGATGCCAGCTTCTCTTGCCTAGCAATTAAGATACCAGCTTCTCTTGCATGTATGCTTACATTATGTCACTATTGGCACATTAACAGCAGACTTGAACTACACAACAGAAGCTACTATTAAAGTTTATTACCTATTTTTTTTAAGCAACAATTTGGCTTGAAGCATATGGTGATGCATATGAGTGGTTGTTATATAAAGCTTTTACCCCACAAATAACAGTACTTGGGAAGAGAAATGGAATGAATACAATACAGTAGCAAAGCTATGCATATAGTTTTTGTAATTCTCATTTCTTTGCTTGACTTCTTATAGGTGCAGCTACATCGTCATATGAGAAAACAGGACAGCAGTGAGAAGTCTGGTGAAGGGGATCACTCTAGCTTTGAGAAGTCTGGTGAAGGGGATCACTCAAGCTTTGAGAAGTCTCGTGAAGGGGATCACTCTAGCTTTGAGAAGTCTCGTGAAGGGGATCACTCTAGCTTTGAGAAGTCTTATGAAGGGAATCGCTCTAGCGTGCAGTGAACTGCAATGCCCAATGAGGACACAGTTTTTGTTACCTGATTTGAACTAGAACAGAAACAGTTATTAGTGCAAACTTTAAGGCTTGCATTGAACAAGATACTGACGTTAAGATCACAGCAGGATTTCTATAAGACTTCAGACTGAGGTCAAATGCTTGGAAATCAAATGCAGCTGCAGAACAGCAGCAGTAGAAATATATGTGATGTGATCTGCATACGAAACTGAAGCCAGAAATACGTTTAAATAAACAGTTTATGTGCTTTGAACCACATTAGAAACATCAGTAATTTACTTTAAACTTCAGGTTTCATTTGATACTGGGGCTAAAACTATATAGCAGGATTTCTGTAACGCTTCAGAATAAAGTAAAATGCTTGGGAATGAAATCCTGCTGGAGTAGAATTAAATTTGATATGGTCTTCGTATGAAACTGACACCAGAAATATACCTATATCCATAAGAAATATAAAATTTTAATCAGTCTGCAGTTATGGCCAGTGTTTTACCAAAAAAGTATAAAATAGTTTTGCAAACTCTTAAACAATCCATGGCAAATCTTTAAAATGAAATGTCACAGATTCAGATTGCAAGATCAATTCTGTATCACCTTTTACCAAACAGCTTGGAACATGATTCAAGCTTGATGCTTAATACACTCTGTATTGATGTTGAATAAAAGCATGCCATACAGTTTTTTTACAGGAAAAATGATGATAAAAGTAGTTCAAGTTAACAGAAGCTATTATTGAATTCAATGTGCATATCAATCATTTGTCAATAATTATTTATATCAATGTGCAATGCTCACGAGGAAAGATGGTAGATAAAAGTAGTTCCATTTAACAGGGATTATATTTATAATAGTGTGCATGGCATACAATTTGACCATGATGCAGCTAAGAAAACTGGAGAATTGCTAATAAAATCCTTTCTTCACATTGGCACTAAATTGAACCACAAAAGCAAGATAGGAAAAGAGGTGATGTTCTGTTACAGTATAAACAGATTAACCTGCATGTGCACAATTTGCTGTCTCCTTGCTTCTGATCCACACCAACACAAAGCAATTCTCACGTGAGGCATCAACCTACATGTAGTTCTGAGCAGCAGTGGAATATGCCCATTGTGGTGAGGTCAGTATGATAAGCATAATAAATTACAAGAAGTTCCATGTAAGTATTTTGTTGGTTGAGCTGAACTTTGAGCACTGTTTGCTTATTGATTAACTGTTGGTTCTAAATGGCTTTAATATTGTTTACGTTTGGTAGGCAGAGCTCTTGTGAGGTAGGCCTACTTAGCACTTTAACGATGAGTGTGTACTAAAAGTTACTGGGAACCAATGCAGCTTGTCACTAAAGTGTTAAACGGTCTATAGTAAGTAAGTGTCTGAATACACACATGCATGTTTCAGATCCCTTCATCAGTTCACAACTTTGATTATTTCACCAAGGCTGGGAACAATAAGTCTTTTAGAGGTTCAGAAATGGTATTGGTTCAGAATGACACTACTGCAGTGCCCAAAATAAACCCAGAAGGATTTGCCTAAAAACCAATTATATATTCGTTTAATTGCAATCAGATGACACACCACAACTGGGTACAGTAAAAAAGGGGACTACAACTTAACTAGGAATTATCTTTTAAGCGTCATATTTGGCTTGAATATTGTGGGCCAGATTGGACTAATTGCCGATGTAGGATTCGGGGGATAAAATTACGGACATCCTTTTTACTGGCAGATTAACATCATGCGGCCTGTGACGAATGCTGCAATTATAGCTTGTGAGAGGGGGAAACAAACGGACGTGGGTCTCGATCATTAGTCCTTGCCGCACGAAAGAGGTCTATGAACAGATGCTTCTGTTAACAGAGCTAGGTGCCTTGTATTGAGTACACGCAGACTTAGACAAAAATATGGAATTTAAGTGCCGAACTGCCGATTATGAAAAAGAACAAACCAATAGGCCTAGGTCCTAAAGAGTAGGCCTAAACTCAACAAAACCGCGAGAAGCTTATGCTACCTTGAACATAGGAAACGGTAACAGAAATTTCTTTAATCTTTAACAACACATATATCTGAAAATTTCTTCCATCTTTCCATTCTTCTTTGGTTCCCATCACACATTATAATCAGAGAAATTCCTGTACCTGTGTGGCATGTTCACTGAAGCAGCTTCAGTTACTTGTATAACTCCATGTTTCTTTTCTGAGGTAGCGCTGTCTAGATTCTACTTTCAAGGTGGCATTTTAGACTAGTCTGCGTATCATAATATGAACTGCAAAATCACACAAACGGAAGCATTTACTGAGTTCTTTCATACAAATGACCTGTACCATCTTTTTAGTTAATGTGATGCTTTCAACGCCGTATCAACAAGAATTTGATGTGTAAATTCAAGTACTGAACGCTATACAAATGACGTCATTTTGCGACTGGTATCTGCAAAATATGTAATCTGCAGATGCATGAAAAGGTTGATTGGTGATAAAATGGCCGACAGCGATGAAGATAGTTTACGCGGTTCTCGATCACCCGACAGCAATTACGAAATCCTCGCTGGACCACGAAGAGTTGTCATCACAAAATCTGAGACAGGATTTGGGTTCAATGTTCGTGGCCAAGTGAGCGAGGGTGGCCAGCTGCGCTCCATCAATGGGGAACTGTACGCCCCGATGCAGCACGTAAGTGCCGTCTTACCCGGGGGCTCAGCTGAACGATGCGGAATCAGGAAGGGTGACCGAATATTCGAAGTGTAAGAAGCCCTTCAGTTACTTACTGGCCCTCGAAGGTGAATTAATAGCGAACGCGAGACAATAAAGTGCATTGCATGTTACCAGACGAAGGTATCTTCGCTTAACAGAACTTGCATTTCTAGGAAGAACGCAAACAAATTAAATGCGTTAAATTAAAAAGTTAGTATTGGATTATTTACCAAGCCTGAGCCAAAGCTATTGGCTCCGTTGGAATTCATTAACATAAAGCTTCCTGAGCCGACTAGACTCGGCTTTCAAATGTCATTTCAGGTGGCAATGGCATCTTGTTTTGATTATATTCACACTTAAAATAATTATACAAACATTTTGTTCACGAGTCTACTGACAGTGAAAGACGTCAAAATGCAATGAAAGCTTATAATTTTACAATCTGACAATGTGTAGGTGCAGGGAAATTAGTGTGTCTCTTGATTATATAAAATTTTGGGTTTGGGTAGAAAAACAAATCCAATACCTTGGAAGTGTGCTGCTGAAATGTTTTAACCATTTGTTTACCTGTGACCAAAGCAATTAGACATGAAAGTATTGTCACAGTGAATTCTTTGGAATTTGCAGAATTTACTGAAATTAAGCTACACAATATGGACCTGTATTTAGCATTTGTTTTGAGATATATAGAAATCTTCTTTTTCTCTTTGATATTTTCTCTGCTATAGAAATGGGGTGAATGTTGAAGGTGCATCACACAAGCAGGTTGTTGATCTCATTCGTTCTGGAGGAGATACCTTGACTCTCACAGGTCAGTGAGAACAGTTAGTGCTGGCCTCACTGTTTTAAATGCAGTCATTATGAAAGCAGTTTACAGGGACTCGTGATTGTGCTTTTGCTTACATGCTTGTATTGTTCTTTGCTGATTATTTTTACGAGGAAAGTCTAATGACTTTTAAAATGTTGATCAGTTGGAAATATCAGGCTGGTAGCAGGCTATAATTGCTCCCTGTGCCCAGGGGCGGAGACTTAGGGGGGACAGGAGGGGATGGTCTCCCCCCAAAACTTGAGGTGGAGGGGATGGAGCTGCTTGTATCCCACCAATATTTCTGAAATATTTCATGAATATTAGACATTTCTACAGTGCTTTCCACTGTGTTATAAGTATTTTCTAGGTTTTCTTATAATAATTTCAATAAATATTTCTGGTTTGCCTGATTTATCCTCGTGTTTCAGTAATATCCATGCCTCGACACCTTTGTGAGCGGCTTGACCCAAGTGATGACTCGTCTGGTGGTTCCGTCATTGACTACTCAGAAAAGCGGTCTCTGCCAATTTCTGTCCCGGATTACCAGACAGCTGAACATGGTTCAGAACGATTTGTGGTAAGGCATTTGGCTATAGAAATATGTTTTGTTCAACAATTTAATGATGAGAGTGTACTAAAACAATGCAGCTCGTTGTTAAAGTGTTTACCTGACTAAACGAAATCCTGATGTAGCGGGTGAAATTAAAATATCTTGTCAAGATTAAAAAAGCAAAGAACATGGTTGGTTAGTTGATGTTTAACAACACTGTATCATTACAAAGATGATTAGCATCGCCCTCCTCCTTTCTCCAGGCTTGGGACTGGCACTGATAGGAATACAAGCAATTAGTGTTAGTCAAATTGCTTTTTGAATTGCCATTGCAGGACTATACTTTCTTGCAGCTAAGGTGCTCACTTAAACTGTGAGCCAATGTTATGAACAAATGATTACTTTACATTGTAATAAAATTTCGTTTTTCGTTTTAAACGAAAGGATATGATCCATTGTTGTGAAGAACCTGTGCTGTGCAGGGGCATACATGAAATTCAGTGAACATTTTGTAGGTTTTCAACATCTACATGGCGGGTCGGCATATCTGCTCTCGCCGTTATCGGGAGTTTGCAAAACTGCATTCTTTACTAAAGCAAGAATTCTCTGATTTTTCATTTCCAAAATTCCCTGGGAAGAAGCTTTTCCAGCTTTCTGAGCAGCAGCTTGACGCACGCAGACGAGGCCTCGAGACATATCTTGAATATGGTAGGATGTTGTTCACTGGACTTTTGTTATTATGATATAGTAATTGTGACTTGCTCTGGCAAAGGAGGCTTTTGTCCAAAATATTAGTTTTGTATATTTTGTGCTAAAATTGATAAGTAATAGTTGCTGCTTAAAATATTGAAAAAAATTATTCTATCTTGATGGGTTCCAGAGATATGAATTTTATAATTTTTTCTAACTCGAAAGTACAATTTTTAGAAAAATGCATGCAAAGTTTATTATCTTAATACAAACCCTAGATAGATCGCAAGTTTATGTGCACATTTGTCAAGGAAATGGGTGAAATATTAATTAAAAATAATATTTTTCCGTATAATATAAGATCCTATTTATTGATTTATGCCAAAAAATGATAAGTGACACATTTTCACCTGATTTGTGTTTTAGCTAATTTCTTCAGTTTTATCACTGGCGAAACTTCTGCCTCCTTTTGCCAGAGCAGGTCACAATTAAGATAGTTCATTAGTAGGGCTAGACGAAAGTCATGAATTCACAGAAACCGTGAATTTTGGCGTTTGCCGTGAATGCCCTGAATTTTAGCATTTTGACCATGATTTTTCACATTTGCTGCATTTATTGTGTTGAACTCAAAAATTGTTTTTATGTTATTTGTAAAACGGCCGCTTTGATCATGAATAATGCATTGTCTGAGAACGAAAACATTTTCAATCAACTGCCAGATGGCACCAAAAGTCAATTGAAACCATTGTATTACTGACTTGGAGCCATGACCTCGGCACTTTTTACTTAATGACTGTTGCACAGTGTCTGCGCTGTCAGAAACGGAGCAATTGTTTGTCATGCGTGTTTTATTAACTCAATATGACTATTGGTGCCGTGAAGTCTTCACGAATTTGGCTATGATTTAAAGAGTACTATATAATTTTTGACCGTCATTTTGAATCGCATGCCCTATTCATCAGTATCAAAAACTGTTTTCATGTTATTTGTGACATGGTACTTTGGCTGAATAATCTTTTTGACGGAGTTGAAAACACAAAAGTTCACTCATGTGTACGAGAAACTTTACTTACTAGTTGCAGGGCACATCAGTTTTATCTAGTGCAATAACAATTAAGCTACAAGGGCATGGATTAATGGATGTATGTATGCATTTATTGGCTGCCATACAGTTAAAAATAACTGCTGTAATAACTTGTGATCATCTGTTCATAAGTACTTTGACTTGTAATCATACTGCATTATTGTCAGTATGAAATAATAAACGAAGATTATTATTATTATGGGTCATAGATTGGCATGTTAGCAATAAGTGGCTGTGCCTTTAAAGTAAGAATTTCTTATATTCTGTAGGATACTGAAGGTTGTGCCATCACAATCCCTTGATGCAGAGACTACTGTATAATAAGAAAATAAGACTGCTTTAATTTGTAAGTGGTTTATGGAAGAGAAAGCTCAGAGATAATCAGTGGTCTTTGCTATGTTGATTTTTTTAGTTTGTACGACACGTGTGGTAGCAGAATGTGATATCATGCGTGAATTCCTGTCAACAGGAACTAATAACACAGTGAGTGTCTCTTTTCTTGCTTGATTTGAACCGTGACATGATTATATTTCCCTGTCTAGAACCACTGGAAAGCATGCACAGATGTTTTCTGCTTGATGCCACACAAGGCAGATATATTAAACTTTGTTGAGGATATTTGACTGAGGGTGAGGAACTGTCACTTGCCATCTGGTGCAAAACCAACAGAATTCTGCAGATGTTGCCCATAGGTTGATGAAAGATTGTAACTTTTACAACATTATTGCAGTTGACCCCCATCAGATACCATGGTAGATTTGTTGCTTTGATGGCTTGAAATCGCTTTTAAACTGATCTAATGTGTAATTAATTATTTTCTTGCTTATGCAACTCTGTGATTTGAAGTTGGACCTATATAATGTTAGCAAATACCAAAGGTTACCCTGCATTTCAGTTGGCCATAATTTGGGTTAACTCCTTCACCGATCACACGAAGCTACTGCCGCTTAGTTTCAGTTGCTTGCTGCTTGTTCGAAATCTTGCTTGTTTTTCGTTTTTGATGTCTAATTGTCGATTATTTGCAGGTTCAGTCATCCCAAGGCCGTGTGGAAATTAAAATACTCCTCCCTGATCACAGTTCAGTCAACTTGAAAATTTATAAACACACTACTGCAGATGACGTTTTTCAGGTAAAATGATCAATCAATATTCGTTTACTGAAAATAATCAAGTTGACACAGCTGCAACTTAATAACAGTTTACAGCTACAATGCATTTGATGGTCAGTTGGTGATGGGTAGTTATGATGATAGAAAGGAGTAATTTCCTGAAAATTAAGATTATAGTAATTGATTATGATGGAGATGATGATCATTATTATGGTGATCAGAATGGTGATAATCATGATGGCAGAGATTATGATGGCATTATTATGGTGATATGATGGTGATGATGATGTTTACTTAGCAATTGTGAGTGTGGGTTTTGCTTAGTTTTAATTATTGGGGTTATAGTAGCAATGATGAGTATGTGTAGATGAAGAGCTTTCCTTTGCTGCCTTCATTTTAAAGCCTTGACGTATGAGTTTGTAGTCCTCTCCTTTGCTGCCTTAAGATTAAGGCGTGATTAATATATTTAAAAGGTAAATAAAAATACTCCTAGTTCTGAAATTGTATTAAATGAACACGGCCATCAATGGAAGAACCAACTAAATCCATGTGATCTACATAACAGTTTGTAATTAGCTATACATTGAAATTTTTAAAGCTGATGAATCACTGCATTTTAAATTGATTTTACCATGCCATATATAATTCGAAATTTTGACTGCATGCAATTAGTTGTGTTTACATTTTTTACAGACTCTTGTAAATAAAATTGGTCTTGGTCCATCTTCCAGCTCGGTGTTTGCTTTGTTTGAATTAGACGACCTTGGTTTTGGTGAGTTTATCAAATAAATTTATAAATCTTAATGCATTTATGAATACTAAAACTGTCAGAGGTAAACTGAATATGCACCATTGGAGTTAAATAATGAAGCACACATGTACCTAATCATTAACCTTTTAACAACGGGCATGTACTAACATGTATGAGAAACCATTGCAGCTCATCGTTAAAGGGTTAAAACATATTTTTAAATTGTTGATGAATAATGCCTTGTACCTAATTGTATCGGAGTGCCCTTGTCAGTTACTTAAAGGACGCTATGCAAGTGCTCACATACATACATACATACATACATACATGCATACATACATATTCTTGAACTTGGACCAGAACAGTGGAAACGGATCTCCACCCACTGAATTTTGGGGAGTAGCGCACAACTGGGATACTTCAAAGAATTGTAGAAAGGACAGTGCTCCCGAGAGGGGCAAGCTACAGATGATGGGGGTCCTGATTACTAGTCTAAAAATAACTAATTTTGTGTGTCTGTGCTTAACTTCCAAAACCTTTTAATTGTCTACAAAAACTATTTTAAAATGTGATTTAGTGTAACAGATGAACAGCATACACAAAGGTCTTTGTGACATTAGAAGTGTGCAAAAGTTTTAGATTGTTCTCTTGCTGTGACTTTTTGGTCTGTAGAACGTAAGCTGCAATCACAAGAACAGCCGTACAACATTCTAATGGAAACGTGCTTGCCTCCAAATGACACCAGTTCATGTTTTGCACTGAAGAAGTGGGTATTTTCCCTCACGCGGGAACGGGCCGCCTGCTGTGATGAAAGAGCGCTTAACCTCATATATTATCAGGTTGGTGTCAGTTGTAACTTTAGGTTAGTGCATAATGGCCACATAATTGTAGTCTAGTATTTATAAAGCACCACTTAAAATCAGAGGCACTCCAACATACAGGTCAGTCCATGAGTAAGCCAAAGCCAGTTTTTTATGTGAGTGAATGAACTGGGCCACCAGTAACATCAGTCCCAAAACAGTGCCATGGTACTACTGTGTTTCATCAGTGACCCAACATTTGAAATTTCAATGAGGGTTTGCATATGAAATGTAAAAATGTAGAAATCCAACTATGTATATAAATGTTTTATAGCAATGATGTTGAATCAACCATGTTTTACAGCAACCATTTGGCATCTACCATGTTTTGTCACAACAATGTTGCAGCAACCATGTTTTCTTGCAGCCGTGTTGCATCAGACCAGCAACCACGGTGTATCAACCGTGCCTGTTTCAATTATTTTTTAAGTGAGGTTTTCACCATTGTTGCCTCTGTATCAACGAGTGCCACACCATATAGTATGGCTAGTTAGCATATCTACATACAAGATATTGCTGCATGTTTGCTGGTAAAGCATAAGATTTTTTTGATTATTTCACCCAAGATAAACAAGACTGTTTGATTATAATTATTTGATGAATAGGCCTTAGAGGAAGTCAGTCGGGAACATATTGATTTATCAGACGCACTTCCAGACCTCCAGTCACTGAAAGATGCTGGCAAAAAGCGCGAGGTTTGTCTCTTTAAACAGAACTTTAAATGTTTAAGACCTTCAATTTTTGTCATTTATTTGTAATGTGTTTCAATGTGAAACAGTTTTGGTTTTCACATCTTTAGGTTTTTTATTTGATATTTTCAGCTTTAAGATTTTGGATGTTAACAAGAGTCTTTTGATATTGTAACTTTTTTTTTATAAGACTATTTTTTGTTTGCAAGATTTGCTGTTTCTAGCACATTTCACTTTTATTATTTTCAGTTAAAATTTGTCTGTCGTAATGTTATGGCTCTTTATTAATTTGACATTTTAAAATTTAACATCTTTAGATTACATTTCTCAATTTAAATTTTCTTCATTTGACTAAAATTTTTGTGTCTTCATTCATTTTAGTATGTGGAAGCATTGTCACAGATGGATGGCTATGGTGACATATTCTTTCCACACTGTGCTTGCGACGCACGAAAGGAAGGTCGCGTAATAGCAATAGTAGGAACAAACGCTTTTAAACTTCAGGCCTGCAAAGAAGATGGAACATCTGAGGTAAGCGGCTTACCAGAAATGCAGGATCATTTCTGTTACCTGTATATGTATGCACATATGTATGTACATGTATGTATGCATGTATGTAAGGTAAGCATGTCTATATGTATGCATGTATCTCAATGCTGTAAGCTAGGGCATCTTAACCACTTGATAACGAGCATGTACCAAAATGTATGGGAGACCAATGCAGTTCATCATTAAAGGGTTAATTTGAGCTGAAAATGTCCACCTCAGCATTTTCTTGCATTGGGGTTCTGAGTGAAAGCCAGTTCCAGTAGGATGATCTAATGCTTGAGAAAGCACCATATCTCTGAAATGCTCTATGAGCGCAACAATCAGAACCATTAGGTCCCCACATACTGCAGAGTACAGTTTCTCTGAGGTGGTTGGCTTGAGACAGGAATATGGATTTTCTGATGTATTTGAGGCTGGACCTACTGTATATGTATCAGGTTAGAATTTGCTGAATCAAATTTTAGACTTTGCTAGATTGAAAGTTTGAGTTCACTGTAGCCTGACTTGTTCTGCATAAATGACCTTTGACCTGTTCTGCTTTTATTTTAGGGCCAGGTCATTGAATTCCAGTGGGCTGACGTACAGCAGTACGAAGTCGATAGCGATGGAACGTCTTTCAATTTTCAATATCATCGCGATGGTCGAAAGCCACGGTGGATCAGAATATTCACGAACTATGTATGTCATGTACTCATTGCCACTCTCTTCTTTCTGCTCCGTATAATTTGTCTCTTGTATGTGTAGATTCTTGCCTACCTTGACCCAATCTATCACCTGGAACTGTATTGTATTAACCTTAGTTTTAGTTAGAAAAGTCTCGATGTGGTAGTATGTGTTTGCAGGTTCCGTTTACACCCTTGAATAACTTTTCAAGATATCTTTAATTTTGTCTATACAGGTCAAACAATCATACATATGATCAACTGTCCATGAAGGCCCTAATTCAACAAGCGACTTGCGGTATAAGCTTTTTCTCTCAAGGCTTGTATGTCCTGCTCACTCATTACATGTGTTTGTGGCATTTTCATGTAGCATATTCTTTCATTCTTTTGCATCTTTATAGCAAAAATCTGCTGCAAAGAATTCATTCAGCGCTTCAGTTGCAGTATAACTTCAAATGGTCGTGCATATTTTGGTTGCGCAATCCACCTCAAGTAGGGTGTGGTATGCTGATTTCAGGTTAGAGCTCTCTGAGTAGAAATCTTGAAGGGGCTTGTAAGCATACAGACATACATCAAATCTTGTGCTTGCTTTGGTCGCATAGCCATACCTTGGTTCGAGTTCTCAACTTGTATCACAGAGAACATGGGTTTAAGCCTACTACCTCAAGGCAGTTTTGTCATAGGGAGCTTCTTCATGCACAATTTGCTTAGTGTCATCGATGTTGTGTTGTATGGCTGTGTGCACTTCTGAGCTTTGGATGGAGGGCATATTTAAATGCAGTTGGATATGTCTTTTTTTTTGTTAATGCTACAGTTTTTCTAAGCAAGTAAGGACTTCAGATTACATGGGTAATGACAGGGATCACTTGGGACCGTAATGCACCGGAGTGGCAGTCCGGTTCTCTTTTGGCAGGAACTTTCATTTAATTATTTTCATCCAGTATTTAGCTAGATTAACATGGCGCCTGAAGTCAGCATTTCGGTTCCTTTTTGTTATGAACGAAATCACCGGTTAATGATAGTTCGGAGTGCAGCTGTTCTGTGTCTGTTGGTGACTTAGTATGTGATTCTGCTAACCAATGACCAGTAGTATTTGTTTATTGTTTAATTAGGTTGATGTCATTGTAATCATAAATTTGTGTAGCACCACTTTGAGATAAAATTCTGAGAGTCATGTTATGCTGTTTGTTTCTGCTAATGTTTCTGCTTCTGCCATGTTACCTGTAACAAGTTGCGACCTGTAAGCAAAATGTTGTGGTAACATCATAGCTGTTACCTGTAACATAAAATTGCAGAGTCAGCTTGGTGTTGTGAATAAACGAAATTGATTGATTGATTGATTGATTGCCACACAATGTGTTTTATTAATGGCTAGTTTACAATACATGACACATGATGATGCTTTGAAAGTTTTAGCTTTGCTCACGTTACTGTTACGTTTATGTTTTTCAGAGTGTATATATGTATGAATGCTTTGAGAAAATCAAATCAGAAATGTCATCTGATGTAAGTAACATTGTCAGAAATATCCTATATTAACAGTTACCTATGATCAAACTCTTCAGAACTTGCTGTCTAACATCAGTTGGCTTTCAACCATCTGGATGTCTAACTGGTCATCACCGGGTGAAAGGCTAACCATGCCTAGAATTTACTTTTCTCTGTGACCTTGTGCGTGTTACAATTTTTCGTAATAAAAATAATGATAACAAGTAATTATATTATTCCAAGACGAGTTTTCTTAATACTAACATTAATTAATTGGAATAGTTTAATAATGTTGATATAATTTACCTTTTTAAACTGTCAACTTTACTTTGTTTCTAGTCCAAGAGAATATTTAATTAACATTTGTAGTGTAAATGATGGCCATAAGACACACTATTGTCTCAACGTAAAACACTCTGGATAGTAATTGAACTTCAAAGAACCTGTGTGAATATAATGTGGTGCACTTTTTAACTGCAATTGATCTTATCTTTGGAAGTTTGCAAATCTATTTACTGCAGTTTTTTTTGAAAAGTACAAATAAATGATGCAAACTGTATGTAGTAAAAATAAATTGTCTGAAGACGGGATTCACTAGTTGTTCTGTAGGTCAAAAACATTTTACTATAATTTGTATATATGAGTATTTTATTCGTTTATTGCTGTTGCAGGTATAAAGTTTAATCTTTATAAAGGTACAAATGATCATACTTCAATTTCACAATTTATTATTGAAAATAATTTACATTTTATTTATGCAGAGTATTTAAGAATATTTGTAAAGCATGGTATAAGGACCTCTCAGCTTTTGACTGGGTGGGATGCATTGAAAGTGTACCCATGTTGCAGCCATTAATTGATGTTTTGTTTTTCAATAGTAGCATTACTGAAGTGTAGATTTGATTAAATAATCTGTCTAATCTTATGTAATTGACAAACCACAGTTGGGCTTAACTAACATTTACATGTATTTCAGATTGAAATCCAAATTTCATTATTTGTGCAGTGTTATACTTTGGGATTTGTAGATCAGGGATATTTCTGAATCAACTGCTTCACAAAGCTGACTTTCCAGTGGCGAAAACACGACCTAGCAACTACGATTCATTCACAGTTGAGAAAGATTAAACACGTTTCACACTCTGGTTTTCAACATGCTCTGAAGAACTTCATAGCCGGGATTATTTAAATTTGTTCTTTTTGTTTGTATAAGAATACAACAAAGTTCTAATACTACACGTATTAACTGCCGATAAACTAAGTGTTGTGAAATCGTGTTAGATACCAAGTCTGAAAGATTCCATTTTAAAGTAGTTTTGAAACTGTTAATGTATATGATGTTGGTACATGTACAGTGAAGGTGGCGCAAGTTTTTTGCCATCACCCTGTATGTATTTCAAGATGTGTAAGTTCCAGGATTTGACTGTTACCCAGGAAAATGTGAACTCTTGCTCTGTTGAAATTCCGGTGCTTTTCATTTAGGTGGGTTTGAATATCAATTGTTTTCAAATTGACAGTTTTTTGTGGTTCACTTAGGAAGGTTGTCCTATTGTTGGTGTTGGGTTTATCTTTTTCACGTCTGAGAACTCCTGATGATAAAGACGAACATGGAGAAGGGAGACATTACATTTCCTTGAATAACTATGGAATTTAGGTGTAATTTTTATACCAAGACCAGTGACAGCTGATAAAATCATCTCATGGCAGAATTTCTTCATTAGATCTGTTTAATGTTGTTGAGCATAATATTATGGTATGACAGCCTATTTAGTGGCTATATTATTAGTAACATAATATTAATTTAAATAACTACATTGTATGCTTGTAAAACTTGTCAAGTATTGTAGAACAAAGGCAATCCCAATTAATAGTACTCAGCTGACTGTTTAAAATACTGCATTCGTTTATTAGTTTGTCTGTACAGTTAAGTTTTTGAGACGAAATGTGAATTTCTGAATAAAATGTGCAATTATCTAACATTTTATTTGATTATCAGTATACAGAGCATTGTGAAACTGTGTAGGCCCAAGTATTATACTGCCCCTCAAAAGTGAGCAAGCAATTGATGTTTGACCATTCCAACTAACAGAATACAAATACGTGTATAGTAGCCTGCAGGTTCTTTTACCCAGGCTCAACACCACACTCGAAGCCATGATTCCAGGTTTAATTGCATGCTGTCTTCTATAAATATGCACAGCATTAGTAATTCAATTGCAAGTTTTGAAACTGTGGCAAGAACATTCAGTGACATTATCATAGTTAATTTGCCAGTGAACCACTAGCCTTTCATCCATTTGCCAAGTGCATTCTAAAGGAGGCCACTGTTATGAGCTGTTGCTAGCGGATAAAAGTTGGTCAATGCAGCTTAACATGTACAAGCCTAGCTGTCTCGGATTTTACTTGCAGCCCTACACATGACCAAAACTGGACTGTTTAAGCAGTAGTTGAGTACACTTGTTTAAATCAGCATTTGTTGATCAATGCATTTATTACAGCATGAAAGCCACGACTATGCTCCAGTACTGGTAGACACTGTACACAAGTGTTTTATCCACAATGTCCATTCCTACACATAAGCAACATGTCCGTGCCTTTTAAAAGGCACTACAAGAATGTACCGCTACATGAATGTCCATACTGGTACACTTGACATAATTCTATATGAGTAATGTGTTAAACTGTCTTCACACCTCTGTGATAATGGAATCAGATAAAGCTTGTCAAAGCAAGTAAGAAAAATCCAGCAGATGTAGTAATTTAATAAAGTTCGAAACTTACATATTACTGAATTCACTTTGTTGCCATGGCATAATCCTACACATGATAATTTAACATCTTCTCTCAAACATCTCATGTTTGCTCTTACTAATAGTCGTACGACATTTCTGTTTATGTATATGTTTCTCAAGCTACTTTGCTCTGCTGTTCTGCCTGATGCACATCTGCTGTTCCAAACGCTATTTTATAAACGTCGGAGTAGTGGTGAACGAAATGCACCTCCATTCCATCAGTTATGAAACTCGGCAGATCTGAATAGTCTTTCTGGTTTTCTGCTGGCAGAATTATGCAGTTCACACCAACACGCTTGGCCTGAAACAAAGTTCAAAACAGTTTAATTTGCATAGTTTGTTTTACTATTTTTATTTTTGCAATAAGCAATTCAAAGCTTGGAAAGTACATGACAGCTATACTTCTTTTGTTCTGTTCAGAAGAGCTAAAGTACAAACTGTGCAGCAACGAATTCTGCAATTATTATTAACAGCACTTGCAAGCATTTTGACATGTATATTACGTTAAGATATAATAGCACCATGTTAAAATTTTCATTTATCTGCTTTATTCTCACATCAAACAAGCGTTGAAATAGTTGATGGTTTCTAAAAGAAGAATACTCGACTTCTTACTGCAATTGTCTTTTCCTTGATTCCACCAACTGGAAGGACTTTGCCAGTTAGCGAAACTTCTCCAGTCATAGCGATGTTCTGGCGCACAGGAAGTCCTGTAGCCAGTGACATGAGAGCTGTAACTATTGTGCATCCAGCACTTGGACCGTCCTTTGGTGTTGCACCCTGTCAAGATAAACGACAAGAGGTGTAAGATTATCTAAGATATACTTAAATTCAATGGCCAATCGAGGTTCATTATTTTATGGTTGCCTCCAACATATGAGCCCAGATTAGGGTATCTAATTGGATCGGGTATGCCATCTTATCAATTCAGCATGTGAATTGTTTACATTGAATTGTTGTTTATTGCACAAAACAAGTATTATAGTTACAATCATGAATCAACAAGCACAGTGTAACAGGAGTCGAGAAAATAACTTACACTAACTTTCACCCTTCTTTTTGATGTGTTTATTACTTAATTAGAACTTAAGTGATAGTAACAATCAAATAATAGTAATAATAATGATGACAGCAACATTACCAATACCCATAAGGACATCAATAATAACAGTAATAATAATCATAACAATAATAATAGACAAGTAACAGACTAAATGCAGAGTATGGAGTAGTTAAGAAAAGCTAATAGCTTATACCCAACCTTGACCCCTGTTTCTTGATTATTATTCATACATGTATTTGGTACATCTGGCATGTGATTAACTTTACTTTTCTTGAACATGTCGATGGTTGTCTACCAAATTTCTTTAAATTTTTACCAATAAAAACAGATTAAATTTCAACTTTTAATTTTACAAATGCTGAATAAATGCTTGCTTTATACCATTGACCCAGTTAAGTTTTAAATCAATGGCACTAAGTTTGAACTTCGATCACATATTTGATGTTAGTTTAAAATTCATTTATAACTAAACTGTTGATAAAAGCGTTACGTGTTAAGTCCAACCCACCTGCGTAACGTTTTAGGACCCCACCCAACACTGGAGACGTATGGCAGTACCCCTTAAAACAAAATCTGCAACACTTGTGCTCGCAACTTTCAACTTAAAACTAAATAACAGATTCTAAACTTAAAAGAATTCAAATCATATACTGTAATTTTTTACCTCCTACTCCACACCTTAACCCAAGAACCATCTTTGAAGACTATTTTGAGAGGGGTATTTCATAAATGAGAGTACTTTCCTTCCTGGCATATCCTTTACTCTCACCAAACATCTGCAACTCGTAATCAAATATAATAGACATATATAAAACAACAAACCTCTGGCACATGAATGTGGATGTGAGCACCCTGAAGGAAACGATTGCCTGGATCAATCTCACTAAGATATGACTTGGCAACTGTGTGGGCAATCTGGCAACTCTCTTTCATGACGTCTCCAAGATGACCAGTCAACTGTAGCGATCCTTGTGCATCCTCCTTTGTATCCACAGGCTGCTTCAGACGCGACTCAATGTACAGGGTAGAACCACCTAAAAACAACCATTCACACACACACATAGATTCAATGAACCTATTAGGACAGTATTTTACATATGAACTGTAAGCTTTCACATACTGCAGAGCAATATCAGAAACATCAGGTCCACTTACTTTTTAGTATGAAATTTGTAGCTGCCTACACAGTACACACATACATACACTGTAATGGTTTGCTGGATTTACTCTTACCCATAGCAGTCCAAGCCAGTCCCATGACCACCCCTGGTGGAGTTTCCTGGTACAGGCGGTCGCTGGTGAAGATTGGCTTTCCAACAAAGGTCTGAAGGTTATCGTTGGTGACATTCAAGCTTTCCACTTCCTTCTGGACCAACTTGAAAGCTGCTTTCCGGAAAACCTATGTCACCAAACAGCAAATGCACAGACACTGCATTAATTTAAATAAATTTTAATTTACTGTGAATAAAATTTAAATTAGTTTCAATCTGCACACCAAATTTCAGCAAGCGTTCCACTGCAGCTACAGCCGAGTACTTGGAAGCCTAGACCAAAACATCTTAAGAAAATCACCTTGCATCAGGACAGTTCACTCCTGGGTGTGCTGATCTGCAAGCTTTGGAAATCACTGCCTTAGTGTTATGCTAGTTCTTTAATTGCATTCAGGTCTAAACTTAACACTCACATATTTCAACCTGCTTAATACATGTACAATACAACTCTATCTGATATTGCCCTTCTTCCAAGGTTCAGACATACACATGACCATATGACAGAACACTGATAGCATGTGCAGAGCAACTGTGGGTAAAGGCCTTGATCAAGGTCTCTACACAGTAACTTCCTCGGGTGAGGCTCGAACCCGTACCCCTGTGTTACCAGCAGAGCTCTCTAACCAATCAAAGTCTTAACACTTGACTACTGGATTTCATCCAGGCTTATTCAATGGATTATCCTCCTACAGTTTCAGTTGAAGTCAATTGAATCCTTGTGCATTCAGAGCTAAAAGTACAATAAAAGTCAGTACATGTACCACTAGATCAGATGCAGAACAGAAAGGCAAACATATTAGAAATCTACTACCATTTCGCCCATACCCAAGCTAGAAGCCATGTACAGACGTTTTCAGGGACTCTCCCCATTCCTGCCTACCTTCTCAATGTGTTTCTGAAGGTTTCGAACTCCACTTTCTCTGCAGTAAGACTTGATGAGCATGTGCAAAGCCTCTGGAGTCAACGTCACTTGTTCAGATTTTACACCGCTGTTCTTCTCTGCTTGTGGAATGAGATAGCGCTATCCACAGATAAGAAAGACATTACAAATTCATCGAAAAACATGGACAGCAAATGACAAAAAAGGAGCTAATAATGTGAACTTAAATTGTTACCAGTGAGAATAACTGAAAGCAGCAAATTTAAAGAAAAGCTTAATAAAAAATTCAATCAATAAAAGACAAAATGTGAACAGAAATGTTAATCTCTTTCACCTCCATTCTGTCACCTATCATTCAATAACACAGTTTCATTCACAAAACCATTCTAAATTTTTTCTCAATCAAGAAACTTTGAAACCATTAGTAGTTAGAACTCTCAAGCCTTCTAGAGACAAATACTGACTTTCAAAACCAAAAAAATTGTTCCTCATGATAGTGTGTAAACTGTAAAAACGAATAATGCTGAAATAGTCAATACATATGTACTTGGCATTAGACTGCAGCTCTTGAATGACACGTTAACCAATACAGCGTTTTAATAGTTTTGTGGATATAGCACCATTTCAGATTAAGCAGAATAACATGCAAACAGGGAGCATGCAAATGAATCCACACTACACTGACTTGGAGAAATAGAAAAAAAATTAATAAAAACCACGAGTATAAATAATTTCAATTGCAAGATATGCTAGAACATCAAGCAATGTGGTGACCCACCTCGGCAATGGCTATTTTCTCCTCAGCCACATAACCAGACACATCTATCATTTCCATTCTGTCCCTCAAAGGCTCTGGAATCGTATCAACGATGTTGGCCGTACAGATAAATAAAACCTACAACCACAGGAAAATATTCCGTTTTTGTGAACAGTTACTTAAATTCTGAAAGCGTAAAAAAGTAACTGCAAACATCAAAGATTGGGTAGAACCAAAGCAGTCAGTTGGCACGTGGATTAACAAAAGATGCTGGGTTAGAGTAAAAGATTAAACAACAAATTGAATTACCGGGTAGCACATCTTTGCATCCTCACAGAAAATTTAGGAAATAGCTCATTATTGAAAATATCTGACCCTAGTAAAAACTGCTTACCGGTACCAAACTTATCAGACTCATCTAGCCTTTTCTGTATATATTACTTCTAGGATTATCTGAACATGCCATACACAGTGAAAGAAAAAATAAATGGCAGTTAGGCAAACTGTAATTAATGTCTTCAAACCTTCTCCTATTAGCATTAGTCATTAGGCATTTAATCCAAGGCCACACACTCTCATAAACGTAAATTAAAATGTCACATTCGAGTGTTTTCCTCACAAGGCGGCTTATTCCAGAGATTTCAATCCTGGGATAGCACAACCGGTATACAGAGACGTAAAATAGCATGGCACCCTTTCAAATACGGAGCGGCGCTGAAGGATCTCACCCAATCATTAGCTGAAAAACTCTCTATGGAATGGACTTTCTTCTTCTTTGTGCTCTACCATCCTCTCTGGTGGCATCTCTACCTCTTTCTCTCACCTTAAAACCTTCCTTTTCTCTCGGAGTACCTCGCACTGGGAGCGCTTCTGAAGGGCTTATGCTGTGAGAAGCGCTTTATAAATAATCAAATACAATACAATACAATCATTAAATACACGATTACGATCACAATCAATTCACTGAAAAATGGGAAGGGTCGAGGTGATACGGTTCCTACAGAAAACATTTACATTTCTCAGGCATTAATATTTAAAACTGAAGAATTCAAACAATCATATAACAGGATAAGCTTTACCTTAGAAAGGTCAACAGTGACATCAAGGTAGTGGTCGAGAAAATTGTGGTTCTGCTCAGGGTCAAGCAGTTCGAGAAGAGCAGAAGCAGGATCGCCCTGGTAACCACGACCCATTTTGTCAACCTAAAAATTCCCCAACATCTTTAGTCAGCTATTAAATCAAGTAAAGGCATAGAAATCTTCTTATATAGATATGCAAATCTGAAAGAACATTACTGATTCGTCAGTGTGAACTATTTCATAAACTAATCCTATTGAACAATCAGCATATAAAAACCTGCCACATCACAAGTAACCAAATCACAGCTACTTCATCCATGATTTGTCCAACTAAAGGTCCTTTAGGACATGCACTCACTTCCTTTCATAGAACCTTGACCCCGCAATCGACGAATACCATACCTGGACAAAGAATGTGTCACAGGACTGACCATTTACTTACTAGCTCATGCTGGGTACTAAGTACACTCTTTGGTGACAGAGGATTCTCAAGCTATCAGTCTAGTTCTAAGCATACACCAGCCATTCAGAAAGGGACCAAAAATTATTAAGCACCATATTTCGTAACCAAGCAGTTTGACTTGCTCAAAGTCCCTACACAGCAAGTCTCAAACTCATACTTTCTATGTTACAAGACTGAGAGTGCCTCTGAATAGCTCTGCTGTGAGTGGTGCTTTATAAAGGTTCCGATAAAATACGATACAAGGCAAGTGCTCTAAAAATGGCTAGTGTGCCCCACAAAAGTGAAGAGTAAACCACAATAATAACGAAAAACTTTGGTTTAGCCCTTCTCAAGAAACTTCTTAGTGGACCTCAAAAATGGAACAGATAATTAGTCAGCCCTAACAAAACATACAAAATTGATTATTTTTTCCACACTAAAATTAGCAAAGTGTGCAATCATGCCTCGTCGATCAGAATCAGTGGATTTTCAGTTTTCGTTTTCTTCAGGCACTGGATGACCTTTCCTGGCATAGCACCTACATATGTTCGTCTGCAACAAACAACAACAGACCAATGTATACAGCTCTGAGGTACATGAAGTCATTCAGAATGTTTCATGCTGGTTAAGTAATTTCACATTATAATAATCTGGCAGAAGTTTATCAAACTATATTTCGATGCATATGAAATGCTACAATAACTTATAAAAAATACTAGCATCCTGCTTAGTAGGTGTTACTAACAAATCCAGCAGAAGAATTTACTGACCTGTGTCCCTTGATTTCTGCTACATCAGTCATTCCTCCAACACTAAATCGATAATACTGAAAAAGTTACACAAGTCAGATTTAACAATACAGCAAGTACTAAAAGATCATCAGGAAGTAAGTTCAAGTGATGTAAGTATTTTAGGCAACATGCTATTTTTATTTCTAGCAACAAACATAATATGAACAATAATAAGCAAAATTCAAAATCAAGAATTTTCAGCTACTCATAATGAATATAATCAGAGGACAAATGACTTTAAGGTTTCTTACAAAGGAACAAACAAATATCGAGCTACATACATACATCTATATTTGGTAATAGATATACAAACACATACATACAATACATACAAATACATATACCTGGTATACATACATACACAAACATATCATACATACATATGAATTTAAAGCTTACTTTGCATAATTACCTCTCTGTTAAGAGCCCTGGCAATCGACCTGGCAATGCTTGTCTTGCCAACTCCAGGAGGACCGTAGAAGCAGAGAATCTTGCCCTGAGTCGTACCTTTCAGTTGACTAACGGCAATAAACTCCTGCAAATAACAAGGACCAATGAAACCATCTCACATACTTTTGAGGGGTTCCTATAATGCACTTTATTAAGCAAACCAGAAGATTTGGTGAAGGAATTTATGATAAATGAACTGACCATTCAAACAAGGGGGGCTTGATAGTGTAGTGGTAAGCATGCAGTTTTATGTTGCATTAAGTTCTTGCAACACAGGTTAACTCATTGTGTGGCTGAATATCTGGGTATATTATTGCAATTATAAAAAAGATCATTTATGTCGTGCTAAATTATGAATTCACTTCAGTACCATGGGGAGCTGGGAAAAGAAAGTCTAATTGTACAGGTTACACAAGCTTTGTGCATATCTAGAATATAGTACTTACTCGAATATAGTACTTAGACTATACCACTTCGCATATAGTACCTACCTGACTACAGTACTCAGAAAGTAATACTTACCCAAACAAAGTACTTAGAATATATTACTCAGAATGTAATACTAACCCAAAAATAGTACTTAGAATGTGGTACTTAGAATACAGTACTTACAAGGATCCTGCTCTTGACATCTTCCATACCATAATGATCTTCTTCAAGGACCTCACGTGCACGTACAAGATCCAGATTCTCCTCACTGTATTTGCCCCAAGGCAAGTTTGTCAACCAATCCAGGTAGTTACGGGTCACACTGCCAAACAACATGAATACGATTAATGCTTTGCAATTGTAATTACGACATCGTCAGTGGCAAGCTACTTCTAGGATGCTTTAACACTGTCAACTGTCAGCGCAAATGCTCAGAGTTACATAGCAAGTGCATTTTTAACTGTTTTTTAAATAGCTTTCCAAAGAACAACATCAGCAGAGATTATTTACTGCTATAATGATCACCGATAAGTTTGATCCTTTTATTTTATGTAATTAAACAGGTTAAAATAAACTGGTCAATATTCCAACAAAGGTCTGACATTTTAAAAGTTATTTCTAACGGATTTACACTTTGCAAAAAAATACGTTTGCATCCAGTACTAGTGGTAACTCATATTAGTAAAGCATAGCGCATAGGCAATTTGGGCTTTAAATTTCTTATGCCTCAAACATAAGTCTCTTTGTGGCCACATTTTATGAACCAATTTTTAAAAGTTTTGATATATATAATATATATACATAGATATATAAACACATCGGTCAATTTCAGACATAATATAACAAATTTAATTCAATATTTGCACTGTACTAACAGCCTCGCACTAAATGACTATTAAGCTTTTTCGCTAATTGTTTATTTTCTAATAATACTTGTAGAATGCATTCTACCACTACTGGTATTATTAGAAAATCAGTGGTTTCATAGTCTTAGGAAGAAATAAACCAATGCAAATAGAAAGAACTCATCACTGAATGCAACTGACTTAAACTCTGAAGAATGCGCATCCAGAAATGACAGCTTGCTAAGTTCTTCTTCAATTACTTCCATGACATGCTTTGGAACAACCAAGTCCTGGTTGAACAGATAAAAAGCTAGTTCAAATACTTACAACAAAACATAGACTGTATTAGCAACATACATGTAAGCCTTTATGCAAGCACTTCAAAGAACATCATTTTAGCTACACTCGAAACTCCCAAAACATACAACTCTACAAGATGAATCATGACACAGTCAAGGACATGGACATCACATTACACTCAGCTTTGGCAAACAATCTCATGTAGTGCAACATGCTTTTGATGTCATAATCGATAAATATTCCAACAGCATCTGACCTACTTTAACTTTCTCTCAAAATTTGTCACTGATGGATCTCATTAAATTCAACATTAAATTCAGTTTTGGCAAACAATCTCCATGCAAAGCAACCTGATTTTAATGTCATACTCGATAAATATTCAAACAGCATTTCATCCAGCGGTTTTCAAATGGTGGCACGCATACCACTTTGTGGCATGCCAGGTGTCACTAAGTGGTATGTGAAAAAATTACATTTTCTATGAGTTTATGCCCACCTTTCTTTGATTAGCTATTCTACAACTGAAAGAGAAATTACAATGTTTCCCCTAATAATCAATTGCAAAGAGACTTCACGCTCATCTCTTGTTGTTGATCGAACCTTTGCTGGTAGTATGCCAACATTCAATATTTTTACCTAGTGGTACAATAAAAATAAAGTTTGAAAATCGCTGATCTGAGTTACCTTAAGTTTCTCTCGAAATTTGTCACCGATTGCATCTTTGTCGTCCTTCTCCATTCCAAGTTCTTTCTTGATTACCTTCAGTTGTTCATGCAACATGTACTTTCGATGTTGCTGTTTCACCTTCTCCTCAACCTGCGCATATTAAACAAATCAATGATAATGCAACTGGTAAAATGTAGGGGTGGGCAACGATTAAACATTTTAATCTAAATTAATCTCACGATTAAAAGTTTTAATAACGCGATTAATTTTTAATTGCATGTCACAATAGATAACAAGCATAACTACTCTACCGACTCTGAATACCTACGTTGAATATGCGCTATATAAATGCTTGCAGTCAATAAACCAAAAGCAAACATGCTTTTACTACTTGTTTTTACCTTTTAGTTTTTACTTTAAAGTTTGAAGTTTAAACTTAAAGTTTTTACTTTTGTAATACGGTTTTATCAAGAATTGTTTTGGCGCATTTATTAAAAATAATTGGGCGCAGTGACAATAGCGTTAACTGCGTTAAAAAGTTTCATCATGTTAATTAATAAACACATTAATCGTGTTACTAACACGTTAAATGCCCAGTCCTAGTAAAATGGTAACATGAGGTATACTTTATAATGGCAGTATTCACCTTGAGGGGATGGAATGTACATGGATTAGTTTTCTTTAACACTTTAATGACAAGCTGCATTGGTTTCCCAATCACTATTCGTACACTTTTGTCGTTAGTTAAGTTAATGATTAATGAAATGTTTTAAAAGAAGATAAGGAAAAATCTGCTGACCTCTTTGCCAATTTTCTGCTGCAGCTTACTCAACTCAAACTCTTTCTTCAGAACCGACAGAGCCAGCATAAGCCGTTTCGAAATCTAACAGAACACAAACCATTTTAGGCTACCAGGTACACAGAAATAATCATCACTCAAATCTCCACCCAGCTCTTATGAACAGATGTTAAAGACGTTGTGTTAAATTTTTACTGAACTGTAACAAAGCTTAGGCAAGTATATAGTGTTTTTGCAACATGGAGCATTCGATTTAGTATGTATAAAGAAATCCATAAAAACTGGCCCCTACCTTTCTCCCTGTACGCACATGTACTTTTTTACACCCTCCACTTGTGTATGCATGCTTAAGCTTCACCCCCCACCCAATAGAATGGTCTATATTTAATCCATGCAGAAACAATCCAGGATTAAGGCCAATAATAGACAATTATTATCCATATTTCACCCCACCCCATTTCCTATGCGTACGTATATTATCGGTAGACCCCCATACACAAGAATATGCATTTGGGTTAACCCACTCCATGCGTACATATTAATGAATGGTCCCGATGCTAAAAAGACACTATATCAAATGTCTAGATATGTATACACGTAAGTGGAGGCATGGTGAACAGGGCTTTTCTTTAGCTACCAACAGGATCTGAGAAAATGTCTAAGACAAAATTTATTCCTATACTGGCTTACATTAGTCTCTTCAAGGACTTCCTGAAGTTCCGTTGCATCTGCACCAGTAATGGCAGCACCTGAAAAACATTAAAATTATCTATAACTTAGGCCAATTAATTAAATGGCTGCAAACCTCAAACGAAGAGCTAGTCTATATGTTTTGCATTAACTTAATGTATTAACTCTGTAAATGAGCCAGCCAAGTCTTTAGCAGGTCTATAATTTTATGACCTTTTCAGTTGACTCATAGACTTGCATTAATGTTGTGTCCAAGTAACAATTAGATTTTATTTGACATACAGTATGTTGCACCAATATGCTGGTACGATATGCATGTCAATATATGAATCAATCTAACAGTATACTGTATTTAAATAGAATATCAGTCAGTTTCATCAGCCAACCGCGAGGAGCATTCACAGGTCTAACACTTCCGGTGACTTCGTTTTTGTAACTTCGGCATATTATTAGCCCTCGCCTTCACCATTATGATCCTCCACTCAACAGTGCTCAATCCACATCGAATGATTTGCAGCCAAGTTCACGAAGGCGATTCAGCGGAACAGAAACAGTTTTTAATAATTTTATTATTTCAAAATCTAGACAAACTAACCAAGATCGCTGAGATAAACTGGATTATCAGTTACACGTTGCCCAGCCTGAATCATCTGAGCCACTGTTTCCCTAAAATACATAAAATTATCCCTTATAAACAAATGTAGCAATATTTGGAATCCTGTAACTTAATGCCAAAGCTACAATCCATTTTCAAAGGCACTTACAAGGTGCTAGATAAATGAGGGAGATACATACATACACATAAAGAGGCAAATATATAAATGGTTACTTTCAACCAATATGAACAATGAATTGACATCTGACTCCATTTGAAAATGCTAGGCTCAGTTTCCAATTACTCTATTCACAATGGTCTGCACAGGTCTACTTCATTACGTCAGTACACTGGACAGGTGGAGCAGAAATCTTGAAACTAATTTTAGCCCTGGCAGGGATTTGAACCACTATTGACAGTCCAGTGTGCTAACCACTACAGTACTGAGCATCCCATTTTCTAAAGCTGAAGCAAATTCACTATCCATTTCCCCAAATACGTTACATTTCCTGTCATAATGAAATGTGTTGTAAGGAGTTTTTCGTGTACTGGAATATGATACGCAATGTACAATTTATTTAGCCAACCCTGACCATACATACACTTCTCTTACCTGTATAATGGATTCATTGAGATGATATCACGGATAGTTTTAACAACTTCAGCAGTCAATGCCTAAATGAAGAAAATTAAACAGAATTTTTATGACACAACTGAGCAGTAAGATGAACCCTCCAGCCCTGTTGGACATTCACTTAGTCTCTTTCTTGAGAAAACTTTTTTTTAAACATGGCCCACATACTCAGAAACTTTTGAGAGACACATCAAACTTGTATAACTAACACTTCCAAGAGCTAAACATTTGTATAAGATACAAATAATCCAGCTCATTCCAGACAGATAAACCGTATTACAGTAATTATTTTAATTGTCTTGCAATTGGTGAAGACATTTCTTTAAAGTAACTCATTGTGAAAAGGTAAAAAATGAATAAAAACGAATAAAGGTCAGAACAAAGCTCCATCTAAAACAACCTATTAACAAAGAAGACATTGTACTGCTGACTGCATTATGAAACTTTGGTCTTGCTTGACCCTACCTTGATTTCTTCCGTAGTTTTGTACGGTTCATGCACGATATTTTCAACCTCAACCATCAGAACTTTTCCAAGTACTGCTGATGGTGCTGCACCTGCAGCCTCTGGCTCTGCAACTGACTGAATGTCAATGCCTGAACCATCTGCTGTTCCTGTGGCTGATCCTCTCCTGCGTGACTTGCGGCCCTTTTTATGACCCGCCGCTCCATTGGCATCTGTAGGAAAAACATTAACAGAATCTTACAAAATTAGAACCTATGCAATGCATTCTCTAACGTGGTGTTGTGATTAAGAAATCATGCATTTGGACAATGAATCTTCATCTCCTTACTTTCATGACTAATGCATATTTGCATCCTCCCTTCTGAGCTGGGTACGGATTCCTCACACACAGGATGCAGGGTAACCTAACTGTGCTCACCGACATCAAACAAACTGGTTTTAACACCTCAGTGATCTTCAAGTGAGACTCCAGCATGTAACCATGCATACCCAACGCTGCCCTGTTAGATAGATAAAAATGTAGGCTGCAAAAGTGATAAACATTGTTTACTGTGTAACTAAGAACTTGCTGCTAGCTATTATGCCAATTACAGCAAATAATGGAATAAAAGACAATCATTTCATCACCTTTGTCGCCTTCTCTGGCTGCGTCCAGAACAGGAATGTAGTCTGCATCTTCAGGAAGAAGTTCCGTTATTTTTATTCTAAAAAAAGACAGAAATGGTCATCAAAAACTAATTTTTTATTCATTGCTTAAAATTCAGTGACTACACATTCCCATCTTTAGCTAATAATAATAATATCTTTTCTTTAATAAGCGCCTGACAAACGCACTGCGCTGTATATTTACATGTTATGCAATTTAAATCTCAACTACTAACAGAACAGACAGCCTGCAATACATGGCACTAATAGCAGCCTACAAAGCATATCCGCCTTACCGGGGGCTCGAACTCGGTACCTCTCGCTCTCTGTGCCAGATGTTATCCAATGCGCTATCGGGCCCCCCCTGGAACAGTTAGAAGCCTCAGCACTTGACAGGTGATGGAAACTTGGTCGTTTTTCGTCATCATCGTCAGTTTCTGATGCCAGCAATTTGGCAGCAATGGGTACGAATAAATGATCTCCATTGTCCTCGGTCATTTGTCAAGTCCATTGTTCCCCTTAGTGTGAGTCAAAGTTATGTACTCATTTATAATATCTATCAAGTGTAGTCTTGGTCTGCCTTTGTTCGTTTTTCCTTCGAATTTTTAATGAAGTGCATTGTGTGGGATTCAGTCAACTGGCATTCTCTCTACATGTCCAAACCACAAGTGTCTAAATAAATAACTGATTATCGGAATCTGAAATTTCACAATAAATGGCTGAATGCAACTTACCGACGATGGCCCATAACAATCATCCTAAGTTTATCCCCCAGATCCTGCATCTCGTGAATCTGAACAAAAGTTCCCACTGAATAGATGTCGTCCAATCTGTCAACAACATCCGAGTCATTTCTGTAAAACAAATAAAAGCGAAACATGTTACATCAGCTTCTGAGTAGATATCTTGAAGAGGCGCTATATAAATTCTCAGAATGAATTAATGAAAACGATTAATTACTTTAAGCCATGTATCACATGAAGGCAATATCCCACCTTCAGTACGTTCCACAACATTCTTGGAGTCACTCAAGCCCAGACTCGAGACACATTGTTCAAGTTTAGCATATCCTGATTAAGTGTTGATCGTGTCAAAGCACCCTTGTAACGGCAAGCTCGTTTTACGGCGCTGTAGAAATTGTTGTATTCATCATCGTCATCGAGGCATCCCAAAATCAAAATCTTCAAACTGTGCTAATTAGTTATCTTAGACCTAATTAGTTAGCTACAAGAATTTAAAGGCATTGCATGGCATCATAGGCTGTTGCCATTGACTACCTTCATAAAGGCATCAACCTTTTAGTAGTACCTTAAACTAGCCCTAAAGTGCATGTTCTCAACTGGTGACGAAATTAGAATTCATGCAAAAATGAACTTATAACATCTGTCTATTTAGCTTTGTGCATTGAAAACGAATCACAATCACAAGAAAACCTCTTTCTTCTTACAAAGAAGTATACTCACTCGTCATCCTTTTTCAAGAAAACCCCAGCGTACGGCTGATTTAGCCTAACTTTTCTTCGGACAAGCTCAATCAGACTCCTGTCACTGACCTATTTTAACAAAATCAATGAAACATCAGTCTGTACAAAGGACTGCACCAGATCACTTACATTAAATTGTAACCAGCTGCATGGTTCAATCAATCATTTGGAGCATTTCTATATAACATCCTTTCAAGATATATACTCTCTTAATTCGTTTTCTCTATTCTCTGGATTTGTTATCTTATAGCAAAATATCAACTGTGCAAGGTCTCTATACCTTAAACTGAGATGAATTCGAGACAAATGTAAGCAAACAACTTGCACAGGGTTGTCACATGGTTATCTGGATTTGAAATTCAGGGTTTCTGAGGGTTAAATTGACAGTCATTGTGGAGTCATGTGACCTGTAAGAAAGGATTGACCTGTTGCTGGCTGCTGTCCACAGCTACGCCTGCTTTTCTACGACAAAAATACGTCAATCTGAGGAATATGACTCTTAGATTTGTTGCTGACAGAACTCAGTTGCAAGTGGATGGATGACTTACTTTGCTCTAACTCAGCTCTTGAGGATGTGGCATCATTTGGCCCAGCACCTCATTTAACAAACACATAAAATGCCTAAACAAGGAGTCTTGCCAACAGATTGCTCTGGACATGCTTGCACTGCTGCTTAATGATCATTTCACATTTGAACCAGATTTTCCAGTATACATAAGCAGTGTAAGCAGAAGTCTTACTTTTACCTTTTCTGCAACGTCACGCGAAGAAAAATGCCAGCCTAGTCAAATTTTCAACACCTTTGAGAGATTTCTTCTTTACAGTAAACTGTTTAGCTACAATACTTTACAAGGGCCTAAAACTCAGGACGTATTTATGAAAATAAAATTACGTAAAATCAAGGGCATAGCCAGGAAACAATTTTGGGGTTTCTATTTGGGGTTTCCATTGGACATGCTTGCAGAGTAAGGGGGTCAGTTTTGACTTTTGAAAAGTTAAATGCTTTTTCTGCAATCATTTTTCAGCCCTGGTTTGAACCCATAAACCCCTCCTAAATACACCCATGTGTACAATGACAAACTGCTACTTGCCTCAATCATTTTAACAAAACGTGGAAAGAGAGGATTTCTCCTGACTGCAATCACTGGAACCCTTGGCCAGACTTCTGGAACTGTCATCGGAGAGAGGGCCGTCAGTGGCTGTACAAACTCAGCAGCTGAAGATGCCGAAGACGAATCGTCTCCGCTTCCTGACTCATCCATCCCAGAAGCTCCAGACCCACTTCCCCGATCGTCCTCTCCTCCTCCTCGCGATGCTGACGAAAAAGTCCGTGCCTGAACCAGATGACGCAATCCAATTCTATTCTCAAGCAACCTTCCCCAAAGCCCTGCACCATGCGATAAAGTTTCGACAGTTGTCTTCCCTTCCGCAATAGTAAGAGACGATGAACCAGCTAGCCGCCTAGGTATCAGACAATGCTGAAAACAACTGCTTCTTAAGGAAAAATGCGCTTCAACAATCGTAGATCGACTGTGCCCTGAGGCAGTGTCCCATTGTCCTATACGCCGAACCCCGTTGGCAGCCACTGCGCGCCGATCAAACCCTGAATTTCCACAAATCGTACCAAATCGCCTTCGAGCGGCATTCTGTGTGTTGGCAGAAAAGGAGATAGTCGAAATTTCCGTGAAAATTGGCTTAAATTTACGCCATGCATCAGACGTGAACTTCATGTAGGTCGCCATGTTTTCTTATTTGGACCAATGGTCCATAGATATCTGAATAACATTTGCAGCCTACATGTTGGGTAGAGGTGTCACATTTGAAGAGGTAACGCACTCGCCAACAGCGATAATAATCTTCGTTTAATATTTTAAAACTGACAATTACGCAGTATGATTACAAATCAGTATGAACGGATGATCACAAGTTATTACAGGAGTCGAATTTAACAGTATACGGCAGCCATGCAAGGCGCCCATCACGTCCTACATCTCATTTTACCAACGCGCCACCTCGCGAATGATAGGCTGAGTGGACCTTTGTGAGGGTACGGGAAGCGATCCCGCTACCTACTCTTTCACGACAGTGATGTTACCACTACACTATGGACTCCTCCCCCATCAGTGATGACTGATGGGACCCTCCCTCCCTCCCCCCCCATCAGTGATTACTGATGAGCAAGCATTTTCAAAGCCAACGTAATCTCTTTAAAATTTAATTATACGTTGAAACATTTTGATAGATTTATTTTAAAAGTTCCACAGTAATTTAAATTAAATTTATGCTCCTTAAATTGGGGTGCCATCGGTTGATGCCGTGTGCATTATACACCAGTGCACAAATTAGGCTAATTGCAAATACATATAGCTACATATAGACAAATGCTGTCCCAAACCCGATCCACTAAATTTCTCGGTGTATGTATTGACGAATGTCTGACTTGGACTGAACAGTGAACATATCAATATTATTGCTGGCAAAATTTCCAGAAACCTTGGTATACTAGCGAGAATATCTTACCTTATCCCAATTCATATTCGTAGGAATTTATATTATACACTAATCAATCCCTATTTTGATTATGGTAATATTGTCTGGGCCTCAAACTATTCTACTAGGTTGAAATGTCTTCTGGTTCTGCAGAAAAAAGCTATTAGAATTATTGCAAGAGATCCTTTTAACGCCCACACGGCATACAGATACAGAGAATATAATATTATGAACTTTGAAAATATAAATCGCTATCAACTGGGTAATTTCATGTATAAATTTGTCAATAACTTGCTGCCTGATTCCTTTTCAAACTATTTTACGAAGGTAGTAGAGATGCATGGTCATTGTACAAGATCTTCTTCTGGTGGTTTATATGTCATATATGCACGCACTAATTATCGTAGATTTTCAATTTGTTGTAGTGGTCCAAAAATTTGGAATGCAGTACCGATGAGTATTCGGAATGCACCCACATACACCCAATTTAAGAAGCTGTGGAATTATAGTTACTTGAAGGATTAACCATACTTCATTTAACACTGTTTCATCGAATTGTTTAGATATTGATCTTATTTGTAAATTGCAATGTTATTATTTAGTTAAGGATATTATTGAGTTGAACCTTTCTTTCTTACATATTGATCTTCTTAGTAAATTGTAATGTTATTATTTAGTTAAGAACATTATTGAGTTGAACCTTTCTTTCTTTCAACTGACTAACCAGCCATAAATGATTATTGTTAAAAGGGGTGACCCTAATTAAGCGGGGCTTGTGCCCCTTTTGGGTCTTCCCTGTTCCCTAGCCAATGCACTGATATGTAATAGTCAAGTTATAATTGTTGTTAATTGTTATATGCATTGTGCTTCTGGAAATAAAAAGTTGTCAGGGCTGTTGTCAGTTACTGTGCACACTGCACAGTGGACTATGTCAATAAACTCTTTCCCAATGCACAATTAAGGTTATAAACCCCTTGTTAACATGTGACCATGAGTCCATGACTACGTACGTTATTATATTCGTGTACAGTAGATGTTGATCAACTTACGACATGTCAATACATGGATCGTGTGTGTGTCTGTCTTTGTGTGTCCGTGTCTATGCCCGAGTGTGTCTGTGTTGAATTGCGCAATATAATTAAGGAGGCGGAAATGGCTTCTTCGGCGTTCCACGACGCGTGATTCTTTCAAAAAGCATCACTCTGTTTGCACAGCCATATTTACAGAAATTAGACATCAGGTAAACCCACCCAGAACCCAAATCTATAGCCGATCCCTAGAAGGCAAACACATGCACGTGCTCACACATACACAGATAGGGAGATACACATACATGCACGCATGTATTCATGCATGCATACCTACATTCACCAGTGGCGTAACTAGGACTTTTCGTTTGGGGGGCCTTTTAAGGCCTGAACATGGCGAGTACGGTAGCCCGAGCCCACATGAAGCCGGAGGCTTGATTCAATTTTAGAGGGGCTTCAGCTTCGTTTGGGGGGCTTAAGCCCTCCAAGCCAACGCTAGTTACGTCCCTGACATTCACACACGCACACAAAATTATTAATAAATATGGGTCCATAGAGTAGTGGTAACATCACTGGCGTGAAGAGCAGTAGGAAGCGGGATCGCTTCCCGCAACCTCCCAAAGGTCCACTCAGCCTATCATTCGCGAGATGGCGCGTTGGTAAGATGAGATGTAGAACGTGTTGGGCCCCTTGCATGTCTGCCGTAGGCCTAAACAGTTAAATTAGACTCCGGTAATAACTTGTAATCATCCGTTCATACTGAATTGTAATCATACTGCGTTTGTCGGTTTGAATTAATAAAGAATATGATTATTATCAATGTGAATGTTTTTGCTGGTCGCAAACGCAAGAGGATTCTTTCGGCAGAGACCTTCAACACATGGGCATAGGTTTATAGCTACATTGAGGCTCGAGGAGGCAGTTGCCTCTTCTTGCTTTTTTTATATACTGGAACTTCTGTTGACCCAACGACCAGGATTTTGCCAATGGTCTGTGAAGTTGCTTCTTCTATAGAAAAAAATTATTAAGTCTCGATACGTGCCTGTTCATGGGTTAAGATCTTACATGAGCATTCGGTAGATGCCGCTGCAGAAGAAACTCAGACTCGAGCACGGCGTAATGTAACGGGTTTGCAAGATATAGGCTACTAATGCATGTATCGCAGGGATTTAAAGACTATAGAAAATAACAGACGATGACATGAGACAGGCATTAGATATCCAAACAATTCTCACTTACATGTATTTACTAACTCATAACCGGGATAATGGAAACATAGGGAATAACTTATCATCATCAGCATCAGCATCATCGTCATGATCACCCTATCTGTCAGTTCTATAGGCCTATTGTAAATACGAAAATACCAGTTAACGTGTGGACAGATATTATGCCTCTTTAGGCTAATTTTGGCAGTTACTGTAGTTATTCCTGCTCTCTCAGCAGTTTTATTTGGTGCTTATTCTATGATAAACAACAAACTACCGAACATCAGGGGCGCGGTGGTGTGGAGGTATGTTCGGTGCCTTGCAACCGGAGGGTTGCGGGTTCGAATCCACCTCAAGGGGTATATTTGGTGCCTTGCAGCCGGAGGGTTGCGGGTTCGAATCCACCTCTAGCAGCCGCGTAGGGACCCTGGGCAAGTCCTTCACTCGCAATTGCTCATGCGCTTCGGCGTGAAACCCGATTCAGTGTCCGCGCTGTAGTCGGGAGCGCCTCTGAGTAGAAATCTTGGAAGGGGCGCTATATAAATATCTGAAATGAAATGAATAAATCAGATTTTCTCTGTAATATGCGAAAAATATTTTCTCTTGAGAATAAGCCCATAACAAAGGGAATTGCTTGCTTTACAGATGAACGCATATAATACGACGTCGTTAACATGCACTGCGGTCACGTAATTATCGTTAATTAGCATGCCTTGATAATTGATGATCGACGATAATCATCGAAAATCCTCTAATACACCAATCTAATCCCAATAGAGCATTTGCTAAGAGCCTGTCATGCACAGCGCAGTTAAATTACATGATTATACAGGCGAACATACAGCCAAATAGCCAGGGGCGTCTACACCATGTAAACCTTGGAGCGAATGCTCCATCCAAGAAATAGGGGGGAAGACCTCATTGCGAAATTAGGGGAAATTCAATTTTTTTAATGTCGTACCATGGGAAAGGGAGCGGAGGGGGTAGTTGCTCCAGTAACTTAGGGGGGGTAGACGCCCCTGCAAATAGCAACTATACCGAACTGTACAAAAGGAATCAGCGTTTACGACGCATATTGCTGATACGGGAGGAATTGGTTAAGGAAAATTGAAGCTCGGATTCCATTCGCATCTGCCCTACGGCTTAGGCCTACGCTATCTACAGACATACTACAAGCATATCGATTTATGATGCACGCCATGTACTCTATTAAAAGACTGCTCATAACTAAAATCCACGAGTCTACATACGGTAGATAGTTCATAAAAAGATGCGTGTTCCTGGAGCGCTACAGAGCGCTACATGAAGCACTTGGTCAATGACTGGCTTACGAACTGATCCTCTGGATATTGACCTGATTACTGCTACTGCTTTTTTGGCTTTTGTGCGCCATCGATTGATGCCTTGTGCATTAGACAATGAAGCGAATGCAGTTATAAAATTGCAATAACCAACCAACAGTTTCTGACTGAATGCAGACAAAAAATATTGCATGATGGCCAGACTTATGTCTCTAAATTAGACCACTACTATTCAGAATGTACGAAATCCAACGAATTGAGCGACCAGTCAATGGATTGATTCATGCACTGGGATTCTGTAAAGACTGTTACCAGACGTTCGTAATATCCGTACAGTTTTAGAGTATTTCTTGCCATGTCGTCGTTAAAATGAAAAAAATTTCCTCGAGGCAGAGAGGACTTGAGCGCTTATGGTAGCTGTACCATTTCCCTATCTGCCATCTAAAGCAAACAGAAGCTAAGGCACGCCGATGAATAAGGAACGTTCACGGACGATTGAGACGGAAGACCATAATATGGGCGACATGTGGGACAATAAATCCATACTTTATGGGCAATTGCAGGGCTCGTTTCCCATCGGTCATTGGCGACGAAGAACCGCCTCACACCGACTGGCTTCTGGGTAATCCCGATAGTGTAGCAGGCAACGACGCAGTCTGGAGATTTATAGGAAGAGAGTCCCAGTAAATCGACGCATATATATCCATCACATTTTCTTCTTTCAATAATTATATTGTTCACTTTAAGCTCGTAAAAGAAAGGTAAAAGCTTCAAAGCATAAATTTGAAGCAGTTGGCTCAATTATGCCTGTCGTTTCTTCGTTGGATTGACAGGTTAGGCGGTTTAGACTGCGGAATAGGAAGAGTTCGTGGAAATAACCGTCCATCGGCAACGGAGAAGCACGAAATCTTAGGCTATCACATTTCATCGTACCGTTTTATGCGTCCAATCAAAGAAGCAAGACAACATTTCAAGAGGTCGTTTCAACTTGTCGCACGGAAAACTCCATCTCACAAGAGCAGCCTTCTTCTTTTCACTTGCTGCGAATGAGCTGCAGAGACGTTTTCCTCTTTACCGACGACAGATTGTGACACTGGTACAGTCTCAGCTCTGCTCCTCTCTCCGTCGATCCGGCGATTAGTCCCCCTTTGGGAGAGATCCTCAGGCCTCGACTGCTGTGTTTACTCGAAAGCCGTTGAGCGGAATGAATGACGCAATTGACGTCACCGGAATCGACGTCACACACGTACAGCATCGATCCGTCGTTGAGCAGCGCATGCGTGTTAGTGAGCATGCCAACGACCTCTGTTGTGGAACCGATGAAACTGAAATCGAGGTCCTTCAGCGGTTCACCGTTGCCACCGTTCCAGATCCTGATAGCCTTGGCGTCCACGAACAACCCCATCAGAACTGTACCGTCGGCGGCGAACTCGACATCGGCGCACCCCACTTCTGATACCAAACTGACAGGCAACAGTTCCAGTGATATGTTGAATCGGTTATCGCTGTTGCGTAGGACCAGCGATCCGGGCCTTCCTCCGTGGTGTCGAAGGTTCACTACAAGTCGATCGGAGGACGGAGATGACCGAACGTAGACGACATCGATGCCCGTCTGCTTGCTGATCTGGGACCCATTGCGCTGGTTCCAGACGATGAGCGACTGGTCGGACGTCTTGTGGTACGATATTGCGTAGCCGTTGCTTGGAATGAACGCGAAGTCGGAAATCGGCGAAGTGTCCAACCGCAGCTCTAGGGTTGGATAAGAGGCTTTCGATTTAAGTTCGAACAGGAACAGAGACTCCGGCTTTTCTGGATATGAAATTGCGGCCAAGGACTCTTTGCTGGACAGTACGCAGATCAGAGGTGCAGCAGCCAGAAGAATCCTTCGATTCGCTCGGCGCTTTAGTAACGTCGGCAAATTTCGGAAGCGATCGTTGGGTCCCGGATGCTACTTCCAGCACCTTGACGTCACTTCCGGTGTTGATGACGACGATCCCACCGTCCGGAGTGGAAGAACTAATCTCTGTTGCGGATCCTGCACCTTGAAAGCATCGAAACTTTTCCAATTCCCTTCCATTTACACCACTTCGCATCTGCACATTAGTGAAAAGTTCGCCGCCCAACAAAGCACCGTCGTTTTTCACACTGACTCTACTGGCGGATACTACACCAGAGCTGTCGGCCTCAGGAGTAAAGGTTGTGGCCGATCGGTGAGCGACAATGGGCTCGTCAGAACGTTGAAAAAAGCTAAGGCCTTCAACGGTCGAGTCGTGCAGCGCAAACGATCCGGAAGTGGGATGAATCTCCACAGCTGCCATATCCGCCATTCTGAATATTCTAACTGAGTTCTTGGACAGGAAAACCAGGCTCTTGTCCGTTGCATACATATCGGAAAGTTCGTCTAGACCATGGAGGATGTGGCGGTCATCGGGATTCTCCTGTTTCGTTGCTTCCTTCTTCCATCTGCTTATCGTAACCTGAGGGGAAGAGCGACAGTGATGTGCTAGCGTCAGCTGCGGACTCTTAAAATGAGCAACAGAGCAGTGTTCACGGTTGCCAGGAAGTAGACACTTAGCCTGTTTCTCCTGGAACGACCACAGGTATGTCTGCTGTTGGATCTCAGGCGTACCCGTGCCTCCACACATGAGCAGAGACTGATTGCCAACGAAGAAACATCGCGATATCGCATCGTTTTCAACGTCAATGGAATACAAAACGTTCAAGTTTCCTGTATTGTACACGGTGACCTTCATGTCGTTCTTATTCGTCTGCTTAGAGCAAGCGCTGAGCTGCGCCCCATCTGACGACAAAGCACAAGCCTTGATGCCAAACTGGGCACTTCCGCCGAAACGAAACTTCAGAACCTCCAGAGTTTTGGCGCTCTTTGTCTTCAAATCGAAGATGATCATATGTAGGGATCTTCCACCCCAAGGAAGAGTATTGATACCAAAGGCCAGTGTGCCATTAGCAATGTCGCAACACTCCACCGAATAGCGTTCTTTAACCTGGACGGACTGAACGTCGAGACCACTCGGCGTCGGCTTTCCATTCTTGACGGAGATGAAAGTGGAAAGAGATCCGACGAATAGGAGACTGTTGTCCGGGAGGAATCTGACGCACGGACCCCTGCGATCCGGGACGGTGGTGAGATCGATAGGCTCTCCGTGTATTTCCCCGGACGCAATGTTCAGCATTGATAGGAAGACTTTCTGTTCGATCTGCGTGAGAACAGCAACGGTTCGGTTATCGTTGGACATATCACTGTGGCAGATACGACCCGTGAATGGTTTTACGAGGCTCGTGGTCTCAGCTGTCGCCGTCAAGTCTTCCAGCCACGGCTTGTCGGACAGGTCGATTCGAGCGTTCTGTTGGATTCGTGTGACTGTTGGGTAGTTGGCGGCAAATTGCAAAAGGAATTCCGGATAGCGGGATATCTGGCCACCACTGCGTCGGACGAAACCGTGATAAGCCTCAATCTGCTCGATCAGATTTGTCAATCGTTTGATGTAGCTGTCCAGCGTTATTAGCTTGCTTGCTGATCCTGTAACCTGATAATGAGAGTGAGTGTAGTCGCGAAGGAGATGAGCCAGCGTAACACCTTGAACTTTCAGCTTCTTCTCGATGAAGCCCAGACTGCAGAGGAGTCCAGCGATGTTGTCTTGCTGTTTAGGAACGTCTGTGAGGTGTTCCATTACGTGTTTCAGAGCGTACTGTCGAAGCTGAGCTGGAACATTCACAGCACGATTAGACGATGAGTCATCTAGTATCGGAGCCAACCAGTTCAATACGACATCGGCCATCTTTTGCCTGGCATTTGAGATGTTTACTGCAAGAGGAGCAGCAGTCTGGTCCGAAAGCAACCATTCCGAGATGCTCTTGTGATGAAATCCAACTGAACCATCCTCGTCTGTCTCCAGAACTCCTTGCAGAGGGACGAGGTCCTCGTCTGGATTTAAACTCGCGTGAACCTGCTTTAAAAATGCCGTGTTCAGCTTTTCCCTGGCAGTCACAAGAATTCCGAGGATTCCTGCCGTAAATTCCCGGCAATTCCTTCGGCGAGAATTTCTTGGACAGCTGGTCGTGGAAGCGCTGAAAGAACTCCTTGCAGATGTCTCCGAGACCTGTTGGATAAAGCGCAACGTCTCTCAGCGCAAGCGCCGTCCCTTCTGGAAACTTCTCCAGTTTCCTCTTGAGTAGATAAGCGGCGAGGAAACTGCCTTGTGAATGATTCGTCAGTTGAGTTAGTGCCCCGTCCAGACTGATTCGGTCGATCAGGCGGGTCATGGGGTCACGCAGGTATCGCTTGATATCCGCCGTCATGGCATCGCTCGTACCCTTCACCTCGATCAGATGGACGCTATCCAACTGCGCAGTCACCTGATTGTCGTCACGAACGGTGCAGAAGAGGTAGAGCCAGTCCGGAGTTTTCGCTTCGAACCCATTTATTATTTGGAGCAGATGGTCTCGGTCGGCTGGGTAGCACTCATCCAACGCGTCGAGTACGATCAGCAGGTGCTTGTCGGAGTTCAGCTTCTGAAGCGGACTCGAGATGAGCGTATCGAACAGACTGACCAGTTCACCTTCAGCCAGAAGCGGACAGAGCTCTTCCGGGGACGGAAGATGTGCGCCGTAACCCAGGAGCACTTCAGCGAGTTTCCATGCAACCGACAGCAACAGCGTACTGGCGAAATTCTGGTCAAGGCGACGAGGGTAGAACTGGAAGAAGTGGGCTCCACCCAGCTGGTTCGCATAGCGCCGGCAGAGCTCTGCAGCCACACACGTTTTTCCAATTCCCGGTCGGCCTGATATGGCCATTACTCTGGATGGATTTTCCCGATCCCTATCGTTTCCCGAAAACCACCTGTCGATTGCCTGGAGGAGCTTGGTGCGCGTGTTCGAACAGACGTGGTAAGCGTCCGTCAGCGCCTCGTTGTCCCGTGACAGATCCAGGAGCAGTTTCTTCGTCTCGGCGTTTGCCCTGAGGCTCTTGCTGGTCCTGTCAGTCGCCGATGGTTCCGGCGATGATGGAGAGGCTGTAGGTGCGGCCGAAGATGCGGAGGACAGGTTGAGGGTGGCTGATGGAGAGGAAGTAACTGGAGATGTTGACCCGGCGCCTTTGACGGGCAGCTTCGAAATACGTTCCTGCTTCGATTTCGCCTCATCGTCCTTCGCAGCCCTCTGCAAGTAGGAAACAATACAAGCGATTACTATTTTCAGCTAACAGATGATAAGGTAAACTGTTTTTGTTGTCTGCGTTAGCTCATCATGGCCTGTTATTTGTCCCTTATATCTGTTTGTCTGTCTGTCTCTAAGTCCTTGGCTGTCTGTTTCTCTATTCTTTGTCTCTCTGTTGGCCTATCTGTCTGTCTCTTCCTGTATGCCTGTCTTTGTGTCTGCCTTGTCTGTCTCTCTGTCTTTCTGCCTTTTCTGTGTGTCTACCGTTTCTGCCTGTCAGCCTTTTCTATTTGCCTGACTGCCCTGCCTGCTTGTCTGTCTTTATCTACCTACCTGCCTGTCTGTTTGTAAGTTCAATGTGCATATGACGTAGACTGACTTACAGATATGTCAATTCCATTGGTTGTAATTCTTCTGTCTTCGTGTGCAGCGTTGTTTTGCTCTGAAAGAATTCAACAGCAAATGTGATCAAATTCCGTCTAAAGTCCAGTTCCTATAGCATTCTTAACTCCTGTATAACATTCCTATAACATTTTGAACTCGTGTACAGTGTCCTATTTTTCAAACCTTCTAATACTAGATCTATTAGAAGGAGGGCAACTGAACAAATATCGAAATATATTTAAGCTACTGTGTCAAAGCCATAGCTTAAGGATTATCTAGGACTTGGTCAGTTAGGTAGTGAACAATGAGTATTGTTTTATCTACTTGTTCACATTTGACATTTAACTCTTATCCGATAAAGCATGAAAACAAACGCCACATCCAAAGCAACTTCTAATGGCTTCGCTATGGTTACCTATAGTGTGTTTAATAATAACCAGCTAAGCCTTGTTTAAAAATCGTCAAAGTTACACATGTTTAGTAGTTTAACAATTTAACGACGAACTGCATTGGTTTTCCAGTCACATTTAGCACACTCTCGTCGTAAAATATAAAGTATTTGAAATCTAATGCACAGCCTTCGTTATTTAGGATGACATGTGACAGTGATTTAGCAGCTGATACCCTTTCACATGACTCGAAACTTATATCAGCACAAAATATCAATAACAAATGGTAAAGACACTCAAGGGGCGCCATGTATACCGCTAAAAGCGAACTGAGAGACTTCTACAGAACTAAGGTGGCAATTAACTTCGGTCAGGCTTAACAGGTAATAACCATAACCATAAATTTTATTGTTTTCCAACAGAAACAAAGAATACAAGCATCATAAGCACAGTATAATGGTTGGGAAACAACGGGGATAGAGAACCGTAAATGGAACAAGTTCCAGATAGCGCATTGGATAACACACTGGCATAGAGAGCGAGAGGTACCGAGTTCGAGCTCCATAGGGCGGACATGCTTTGTAGGCTATTATTAGCGCCGTGTATTGCAGGCTGTCTGTTCTGTTAGTAGTTAAGATTTATGTCTTCTGTCATTTAATTGTGTTCTTGTGAATTGTTTAATTGTCATAACATGTAAATGTCATAACATGTACAGCGCAGTGCGTTTGTCAGGCGCTTGATTAAGGAAAAGATATTATTATTATTATTATTACATCATTGCTGTTACAGTACTCGAGTGGCAGACCGAATAATTGCAATGCAATCATTGCAATGGTTCATTAGCAGCACATCTTCTAACATTTATCAGAGGCGTCTGACTATATATATATGCAGTTCAAAAGTGACGCTTGTCAGCCCAGCGCGGTCTCGAATCCTCTATGCTCGTGCTGTGCTCATTGCTCATCTTGCAAAGAAACCATAAATATGATATGCTCGCCGTGAAATTGTCGTAATTTATAGACACGACGAGACAAGAAACCCTCAGGCCATAACATCACACGTGTCCTACATTCAAACATACACACTGTATCCACACATTCATGCACATACATGAAATAGCTTATATGATATTTTATATATATATGCATATAATTACATACAAATACATATATATATATATATAATTACATACGCATACATGCATTATATATAACTGCACGTAAGCCTATATATACACATGTATACATTATATATGCATATCACATACATGCCCGTAGGCGTAGACCGACCGGTCAGTTTTTCTGCCTGTTGGTTCGGTGGACAAGCTGATATATATGAGCTGGATAAGTGGATGGGACAAATAGTTCCTTACTGATGCACAGCACACGGTGTCTTTGCGACTGAGGCGGCGGCGCATAAATGGCAGACGACATAAACTAGGAAACGGTTTTCGCATAACCAAGGAACCTTGCACCTCCGGACATGTTTATGGCTACTGAATGTGTCTCATATTTTATACACATGAATACATTTAGGCCTACAGTCATATATGCAAATTATATAATTATGTTTGTGTGTGTGTGTGTGTGTGTAGGTGTGTTTGCGTAGGTGTGTGTGTGTGTGTGTGTGTGTGTGTGTGTGTGTGTGTGTGTGTGTGTGTGTGTGTGTGTGTGTGTGTGTGTGTGTGCGTGTGTGTAGGTGTGTGCGTGTGTGGTGTGTGTGCATGCATCCATACATCAAACATGCACTTATAAATGCAATGCATTTACTATAATTATATGTGTGCCTCTTGTGAGATGTGAATAGATGCTGTAGAAATGTTCATATACGCACACGTACGTGTAGAACTGTTTCAAATAGGCATCATATATTCTAAGACAATGAGCTAAATGGACAAAACACTAGGCTATGCTTAAGTTAAATCAGTCCTTATTCATCGGCCCTCTTGTTCTTCAAGTAGGTCATCAGTATTATATCAGCTTACCTGTGGTTGGATGGGTCTGTTGTATTATTGTCGTGCGTACAGCTGGAACAGGTCTGTCTGGTGGCGAATGGCTTAGTCCGTCATTCGTTCTCGATGTCACAGCTGCCGGCGATGCAGCAGTTGCTACGGGGGAGACAGCCGCGGCTGTTGGCGGCACAACGCTCGAGCTAAGCTGGCCAGCTGCTGCAACAGTTGAAGAGGGTAGGTCCATCACTGGTTGGGTTGGTTTCTGTGGGTCACTTTTCTGAATCTTCAGTCCCTTCAGGGCGTCGAATATGGCCATCGTTGGCTCGCCCTTGACCCCTGGCGACAGGTCCAGTTTCGTCGGTGAAGCGGGCTTTCCAATTCCGGAGACCTCCTGCGTCGTCGTGGAACGGTAGGAAGTGACGCTGTGCTGTGACGTAACGAAGATGTCATTGGGGTTGACGGTCGGCTTCCCCAATGGGGAATGGGGTTCGCCGATGGTTCGTGCCTTGACCGGGGTCAGGCCCGACGGCGGAATGTCGAAGTCGTCGTTACGTGTCTTTCTCCGGGGTGAAAGGTCTTCCTGCTTCAGGAGAAGGTTTTCCTTGTTCCCCTTCGATCCGTCTGTTTGTATAACGAGGGTCCTCCTCTCCTCCGTCCGGACCTCTTCCGTTCGGACCTCATTCGTTCGATGGGTTCGCGTCTCGCTGACCTTCC
>JACEVL010000533.1:500000-517500 GCA_020284085.1 Aporrectodea caliginosa | reverse complement strand
GCATGTGAGAAGTTGTGAGGGAGAGGGAAGCGCCGGGGAAGAGGAAGACTGCGATGGCTGGTCAACACCAACGAAGGCGGAAGAAGAAGGGTCCGACTAACAGGAGAAAATCCGTTTCAATTGATGAATGGCCGAACAGAACGGAAGGCCATTCATTCACACATTACTCGGCTGGCGCTTAAAACTGGTGATGATGATGATAAATGATGATGATGATAGTGATGATGATGATCACAGCGTTCACCGTTCACACAAAAGCATGCCCTGGTTCATGTTTACACGGGGCAGGTCTATAATATATTTATACATATACCTATATATGTGTGTGCGTGCGTGTTTTTGCGTGTGCGTGCGTGAGTGTGCGTGTGTGTGTAGGTTTCCTATAACGGGCAACTGTATCCTAATGGCTACATTCGTTACACTTGTACCCCACAAAACTACGTTACTGTGCACAAATAGCCTACATGTATCACAATAATATTACACAGACAGACAGACAGACAGACAGAGACAGAGACAGAGCGCTGAGCAGCTGTGTGCAGACATTTAGGAGGCAATGCAACGCATATTTGCATCGTCTGGCAATGAACTGAAAAATCTACTGCCTCAACTCAAGACACTTTTCCATTATCAATTCGAATATTTCACACTTGGAGATGCCTAGGAGATAAAGCAAGGCATACGCGTAGACGACAACGACGTGCCTGTATAGGCACTTGAACAGTCTAGGCCTATATATGGCTGCTATCAGTAGGCCTTAATTATACTGAAGGCCTAAATAAACGCGAGGCGCTCATTTCACGGTAGAACGCTTCTATTAGCGATTACTGTAGTCGACCTATATCGTCCATCTTCAAAAAGACTGGTGCATATCAATCATTGATGCAGGGCTTAAAGAAGTCCCTTAAAGGCGCTATATAAATGTCATCATACTTACTAAAACTTAAGCACAGTCTGGATATGGCAGGACACTCTATTTTGGTTACAAGTCTTGGAGTATCACTGCCTGCAAATAACTTCCAATCACTTATGTTGCTCACGCAATGCTCGACAATCGACAGTTGATACAACACTCAACCTTAACAATGCTATCTCGACTCATGCAGCTTATCTGCATGTTCTTATATGTATATCATTGTCATACATACTTACATACTTACACACTCACTCACTCACTCACTCACACACATACATATATAATTATATATTGTATTGTATTTGATCATTTATAAAGCGCTTCTCATAGCATAACTGCATAAGCCTTTCAGAAGCGCATATAAATACATATACATACATATAAACCTTATTTATACTGTGATCATTGACATTATACATGTTTATCTGCATGTTTGTATATGTATCATTGTCATCACACACACACACACACACACATACACACACACATACATACATACATACATACACGCATACATATAAACGTACATACATACTGTGATCATTGAAATTATATAGGCCTATAATTACTGAAACCGTATTTACACGTTGATCATTGGAATTTACAGCCTGCTGATCTAAGCCCTAAAATTATCCTGGGAATCTCAGACTAGAAACCAGAAACACTGACCCCTAATTGACCTCTGATGATCGTCTGTAATTACCAATTGAGCCGAAAGAGATTCTTCACGTGACACACGCCTAACCGACTGACGTCAGTGTTCAATGTTCAATGTTCAACTATCCAGCCAATCAATGACTTTGGGCGCATTATTCGGATTCCAACCGTATACCTAAACCTCGACGACCTTATGCATTGCTAAAACGGATCTGGAACTACTCACCCACCTACGAATCCGTACATCCACCCATCCACCCATCCATCCAGCCTGCCAACTATCCATTCATCCATCCATCCATCCGTCCATCTATCCATCCATCCGTCCGTTCGTCCGTCCGTCCGACAATCCATCCATCCACCCTAGCCCACCCACCCACCCATCAATCCATCCATCCATTCATCCACCCATCCATCCACCCATTCATTTACCCATCCACCCAATCAGTCAGTCAGTCAGTCAGTCAGTCAGTCAGTCAGTCAGTCAGTCATGTTTCAACTGGAAACAGCAAACGCCCAGAGCACGATTGTAAAGTTAAAAATTCAAATGTAAAAGAATGCTAATGTGCAATCGCAGTAGCGACTCCAGGCATTATGGAACGGAAGGATGGGAGATCAAACGGGTTAAGCGACCAAATGAGTTCTTAAGAGAAGCAAAAGGGATTTATAAATATACTCGGACCACTGCATGGAGAGACCAGCACATCCTTGTCCCTGCCCACAGAATGCTAAACACAATGGACAAGCTAGACGCGGACACCGGTAGAAATACACAGACAAACACACAAGCACACACTGAGACAGACAGAGAGAGACAGGCAGAGAATGAGAGAGAATGAGAGAGAAAAAGACAGAAAAGAGATAAAGAGAGCCAGAGAGAAATATACGACTTCGCAGGGAGGAAGAGGCAGATACAGATGCAAAGACACAGCGAGAAGGACAGAAACAGAGAGAGAGAGAGAGAGAGAGAGAGAGAGAGAGAGAGAGAGAGAGAGAGAGAGAGAGAGAGAGAGAGAGAGAGAGAGAGAGAGAGAGAGAGAGAGAGAGAGAGAGAGAGAGAGAGAGAGAGAAAAAGACAGACAGACAGACAGACAGAGACAGAGAGAGACAGAGAGACAGAGAGAGACAGACAGACAGACAGACAGACAGAGAGACACAGACAGAGACAGAGACAGAGCTATATAGAGAGAGGCAGAGAGAGAGAGACAGACAGACAGACAGAGGCAAAATATAAACCTACACAGTCAATGATTACTCATTAATATCAATACAATACGCGAACGACTTTAGGACATTTAATTTCATAATAATTATTATTATTAAAACATCCTCATTATCTGTGTCATTGTTATCAACACCATAGTGACACGATAATTGTGACCTTTATAATTGTGTTTTATGATCAGCATAGTATGCACACACATACAAAGGTCCATTCCCACAGCACTCTCTCTTGTCATCTGTCTGTCTCATTCGCCCATTCTCTCATTCTCTCTTTCTATCTCTGTCTGTCTGTCTGTCTCTGTATGTCCCTAAATGTCCCTAAATGTATCTCTATGTCTCTCTATGTCTCTCTATCTCTCTCTATGTCTCTCTCTCTCTCTCTCTCTCTCTCTCTCTCTCTCTCTCTCTCTCTCTCTCTCTCTCTCTCTCTGTCTCGCCACCTCCCTATCCTATCTGCATGTCCCTGCTCCACCTATTGGCAACAGTTGCAAAGTGAGCCACTTACCTTCACTTCCTCGGAGTCTCCAATTCCCTGAGGCGGCGGCCTTCTTTCATCTTGAGCTCCTCCTCGTTCACCTGGTCCGCTCTCCCGCTGTTCCACTACCACCGCCGCCGCCGCCGCTGCCTTGTCGGGCTCCGCAGATTTCCCGTGTTTGCCCTTCTTTTTCTCCGCCGGTTGGTAGGGCGTTTTGTCCGGGTCGGTCTCCTTCGACCCCTTGGCACAGGAGGCACCCATCGTGTGCTTCGATCGGTTGGGCTGCCTTCGACTCGCCGAGAAACCCAATCGTCAAGCAGGCCCGTGAAACGAAGACCCGCAGACTAATCTGCCTTGTCAACAGCCCTACAAAGAAAATGCGACAGAGGTCGTGCAGTCTTTCGACCTGAATGTACACTTGCTTCAAATGCAGTCTTATTGTAACGTGAACCTGTACACGAGACTCTGCTACCCATGAGAGGTCGCTGTCATGGCTGCAGCTATCAGCAATAGTGGCGTTTCAACTGCCCACGCGAAGTGTCCTATGCGATATGACTGCAATCAAGCGTTATTTGTGGAGATTGAAAAACCTTCTATCCATTCAGGACCACACACACTGCCCAAGTACAACTCTTTCTCTACTTGGCGAAAGCTACGTTTCGTAACAACAGACTACTACGCAGCCATGCAGAACCAATAAATACAGACTGCTTGCAGTTTAAAGTTTATGGTGGCTCGTGTACAGCTCAAAATCTAGGCCTGTTGATCAAACCTTTCCGCAACAGTAAACACATAAAAACGTCTGACTGTAGACAAAACCGACAAACGTTATCATTAGACAATTTGTCTAGTGATAAAATCTAGTGTCTATTGATACATTTGTCCACAAAAATATTGGCCACACAATTTTTGAGCGTTCTAATGGCAAATCTAAAAGCGATCTGCGCACCGTGTCTGTTTATCTATACTCCTGTTTATAGCTTTGCCTGTTCACTAGACAATTTGTCTAGTGATAAAATCTAGTGCCTAGTGATTATATTTGTCCACAGAAATCGTTGCCACACAATTTTTGAGCGTTCTTAGGGCAAATCTTAAAGCGATCTGCGCACCCTGTCTGTTTATCTATACTCCTGTTTGTAGCTCTGCCTCTTCCTCCCCTCACGGTCATACGTTATACCCAAGACCAAACAACGACTTGTTGAATAAAAAAGCTGCAAAGTCAATTCGCACGAATCACCGTTGTGCCCAACAAAGCCGGCCAGCTCACCCGTCAACCAAAGCCCAACTGTAAAGCCTTTGTACCTGAGCAGAAGAGAGACGACGTGTCGGCCCAAAGAGACCGGGTTCTCTCTCGAGGTACACAGACGGTCTATTGTATTCATAAGCTAACACTCGAAAACACTACCTTAAGCTAACCTTCTCACACGTGCTACGTTTTCTGAATGCACATAAAACCGCTCACTCGCATACATAATATGCACACACGTACACACACACACACACACACACACGCACACACATACGTACACACACGTACACACATATTTAAGTAGGCTGTCAGTATACACATGCCTGCAAGTTAGTATGCATGAAGCAGGCTCAAAATTATATTAATACGTATGTATATATATATATATATATATATATATATATATATATATATATATATATATATATATATATATACCCACGTATGTGAAGCATACAGGCGTGTACGCATAAGTACATTGATAAATATGTGCATGTGTACATGAGCAACACGCTTTGATGTCGGCTTGGCGCTGAATACGGCACTGGTAAGCACAACGAAGCTAAGCAAAGTCAAGCGTAATCGTAATCGTAATCAAGCATTTATATAGCGCCACTCAAAACAGAGGCGCTCCCGACCCGAGCCAGTCTCTTCACTGGTAAAGGGAGGTTTTCAGGCGCTTGCGGAACTGGTCAAAAGAAATGGAAAAAAGGTCATTCCTGAGCGTGGTTATTACACAACTTGCTAAGCATTTAGGGATTATAGGTTCAACTCATCCAAGCATCCCTCCGTATAGTCGGTGAGTTTAACCACCCCCACCTAAAACCACGCCGCCGATGATTTTGCTAACTCCACTTCTCTACATACTTATAAGCACAACGTACATGTACATGCATACATATACACGCAAAGTTATACTGTTAATTCGTTTTTCTACATACTTACGCACAACATACTTACACACATGCATACATAGGCACACAGAGTTAACTGCTATCTCCGCATTTCTACATATTTACGCACAACATACTTGCACATAGGGCCTATATACACCACAAACGTATAGATACACTCATAGAATCAATTTTAGTCATGTGCCATTTGACTTTATACGAACACGTGTACAGATGATTTATATACTACGTTTGACCTATATTGTTGTTATGAACAGTTTGAAGGGCTCTGAGTCACTAGCGAGTAAAGTAGCCATCAGCTACAGAGACAACGATTAAATATGCTTTGAAATTGCTTTCATTGTACGGAATAAATCTCCAATCGAAATGGGCGAAAGGACTTCCTGCCCATTGTATATGATCACCCTCTGCTTCTCATGATATCTCCTCCTTCTGCTCCTCTGCGTCATCTTCTCTTCCTCCTCCTCCTCCTCCTTTTACGTCACTCCTCCTCCTCCTCTTACTCCTCCTGCTCTTCCTCCTAGTAGTCCTTCTCCTACAACTCACCTTCCTCTTCCTCCTCCTTCTCTTCCTCCTCCTTCTACTCCTCCTCCTACAACTAATCTTCCTCTTCCTCCTTCTAATTCTCCTCATACAGCTCATCATCCTCTTCCTCCTCCTTCTATTCCTCTACTTTCTTCTCCTCTTCCTCGCAAAACCAGGTTCGGCGAAAAAATTCCGGGCCCGTAGGCAGAGCAGTCACGAGCCTCTAAATTATCTTTAGGCCTTATGAGAAAATAAAAAATTGAAATAATGAAAGTGCGGGTACGATATCTAATTCATATATACATCTGTTGTTAATTTTAAAAATTCAATTTTCAAATTTATGCTAATCAAAATACAACTTTTTGGATTCAGCTGCAGCAAAATCGTTTATAATATCCTCGTAGTTCAATGATTTTCTCAGATCATATTCGATTACAAGAGTTGCAAGACCATTCAGTCTGTCTTGCTTCATGACAGATCGTTGAACACTTTAAATTTACTTGAGCTTATAATTAATATTTTTCATAAGTTCATTGTGGGCCCAGCCCGGGTCCCTAAAAGTCGCCGGACGCCGGGTCCCTGGGCATTTGCCCCTGCCCGTCTCTCGGCGGGCCTGAATACAACACCTCCTCTTCCTCCTCCTGTTTTCTTCTTCCTCCTCCTTCTTCTTCCACTCCTCTGCTTCCTCTACCTAACCTCCTCCTATCTCTTCTCACTCTTCTTCCTCCTCTTTTTGCGCCATCGGTTGATGCCTTGTGCATTAGACACCGGCGCAATAGAAGTTGCTAATTACATTTCTGCCCCTCCTACTCTCACTCCTCCCATTCTACGGCATGAATTAAGTGAGCGCTCTTAATTAATGAGAGACAAACAAACATCTTCACATAAACGTCAGCATTCGTTCGAAAACTGCACAGTGACAGTCTTACCCAATCTTGACGATGTCCAGCGATTTCTAGTCGTATCTTTCGACGGAAGAACGGATTATGCAGAATCGTAATCGTATCTATAGATTTATATAGCGCCTCTCACAGAATAACTAATCAGAGGCGTTCTCAGCACGAAAAACCCGGGGGAACAGACAGAAACGACTTAAAAGAATGAGAGACCGATGAGGAAAATCCCAGTCATTAGTTTTGCCCTTAGTGAGGGAGGAAGGTCATGCGTAATAAAGGCCACTTGTAAAGCGTGATATCGCCGTCGTTCCTCCACTGTTTGATTTGGCAACAATGCTTAGTCAGCCTTTAGCAAACACAGCGAAAACTTGACCGACAGTGCCGGATGTGACAATGTCCTCATCAAACCATGGAGATGCTCCTACTGATGAGGAGGATGGTACTTGTATTGTATTGTATTCATTCATTCATTCGGGAATTTATATAGCGCCCCTTCAAGGAAACTACTCAGAGGCATCAATATATATATATATATACATATATATATACCTATATATATATGTATTGTATCGATATATTTGTATAGCCTCCCTCTCGCAGTGCACATCAATCAGAGGGGCTCCCAATGCCAGAGACCCAGAGAAAAGAAAGTGGTCTTGATACAACGAAAAGAGGCACTTGGCCTGTCTGCGCAACGTACTGGGAAAACCTGGATGTCTATAAATAAGCAATTTGAACGTGAAGCTCAGCCAGCAATTAAAGGCTGTCAACGAAAAGAAAGATGGGCTTTGCTCCCTAAGTTAATTATTGTTGCAGAACGCGAAACGACCGACAATTGCCTGTTGACGGTCACATTATTCCACCGCTGCATAGTTCTGGCGACTGTCGTTGTATACGCTGCTGCATTACTATAATATACATCTGTACTATATTAGTAAAATTTCTTCAGTTAATCTTTAAATATGTGTATACAGTATGTATCAATATACTATATATATATATATATATATATATATGTGTGTGTGTGTGTGTGTATATATGCCTGTGTGGGTGTGTGTGTGTGGGTGTGTGTGTGGGTGTGTGTGTGAAGGGTGGGTGGGTGGGTGGTCGTTGTGTGTGTGTGTGCGTATGTGTGTGTGCATCTGGAACGTTGGACATTGAGTCAACAGTTACTCGGAAGGAATCCGTTGTCTGGCCTCTTTCGTCAGAGCCTGGCACTAGCTGGTGACTTTCTAGTGATTTGAACCCACGACCCCATGAATGACAGTCAAGCACGCTGTCAACTATAGCATAGTCCCACAATATTGAACATATTTAAGCAAAATATTAATAGACCGGTAGTGTATTGATCATTGGGATATCATCATCAACTATTATGGCTAAAGCACGAGCCTTTGCCTTCATTGGCCCTGCAATATGGAACCAGCTCCATCATTAGACACGTTCCTCCTTATTAACTGGTGGGCCAAGTGCCTCTTTTCGTTGTCTCAAGACCTCTTTCTTTTCTCTGGGTCTCTCGCACTGGGAGCGCCTCTGATTGGTGTGCACTGCAAGAGGCGCTATATAAATGTATAGATACAATGCAATACAATCATTCATGCATTACTGCTCCCAATGCTGGCAGTCTATCATCCTTACCACGCCAAATGCCGTTAAACACGGTCATTATTACTACACCCAATGCTGCTAAATCCTCTTCATTACTACACCAATTCTGTTCAAAACTATCATCATTACTACGCCCAGTGTTGTTGACCACTTCCCTCGTTACCACACCCTATATGCTTGTCTTAATGCAACTGTCTTAATTCGTCTGACTAACTCTGACTAAACCAAACGACTGTTGACCCGCGGTTCATTAGTCGTTCGTAGTGAATGAATAAATTACAGGCCACTTTTAAATTCATGTGGCCGATACTATATAGATGTTGTCATCAGACGCGATACACAGTGAGTAGTGGAACTGCACTGAGGGGTTGCGGGGCAAGTGCACGCTGGGCGCAAAATGGATGGCGCACTGCCCCTGGTTTTATCTAGCATGCTAAATTATACAAAGGTTTATGGACACTGAGCCAGAGAGGTCAGCAACTCGAGGGAGACGATAAACCTATGGTCCCAGCAAGGGAGGGAGAGAGAGGGAGAGAGGGGAAAGAGGGATGGAGGATGGGAGGGAGGGAGGGATAAGAGCAAACTCACTGATACCCGGTCTGAAGGAGGCAGAGGTTGAAATCTGAAACCCTTCTGGCTTTAGCCGTGATGCGAACAAAATAGGATACATGAGAGCCACTGCGTCCTTTGTTAAGTAAAGCTCCAAGATAAGTCATGTATGAAACGGAGACAAGGTAACTGAGTACCTAACTCATCGACCTATTACCTCAATGACCCAACTTCGATTCCTGGGTGCACTCTGCCACAACTTGGTTAGTCGATACGACTGCATGTTTGAGCAGTTCGAAACCAGAGTGGCAATCACCTTTAAACACAAGGCACGCCTACGAGCTTACCTGTGAAGAAAAAGTTGCTGTCTAAACCAGAGCTCGAGGGTACGCGTACCCTAAAATAGAATACGTTAAAATACGTACGTACCTTTCCAAAAATAGAATACGCGTATGGTACGTATCATACACGAAAATTTTATTTAGGGTTTACTCGGCGACCCATAGCCTACGTATAATCTGACGTCAACAGTATGCGTCACTGAAACCTGCATGTATAGGCTACATACACGTACCCATGAAAATAAAATAATCTCTATTGTCCTTGGTTTTTTGTCAAAGTCCATTGCTCCCCTTAGTGCCAGTCGAAGTTATATTTTGTCCTCATTTATGTTGTCAACATAAATGGTTAACGTATTTTTGTATTGTTTACGTACCCTCAAATAGGGTACGTTAAAAAACGTACGTACCTTTAAAAAAATAGAATATACGTATGGTACGTACCCTCGAGCTTTGGTCTAAACTTTGGACCCAGGCTACCGCTGTATTTACGCACTGTTGCATTTGACTATGTCAGCAAACATTACCGAACTGTTCTAACAACGATCTCGTTTAGAGCAGCTATAAATGATGATTATTCCAGAGATTCAACTATCCGTACTCGGGGGGGGGACCTCAAATGGCGTGTCACCCATTCAAACGGGCGGTGGTGGTGAAGGATTTTACCCAACGAATTCACTGAAAAATGAGCAGGGTTGAGGTCGATATAGAAACACGTGTGTATTTAATTTTATATTTTGTGATGTACCTAATTAAAGGCGCTGAATTAGTGTCTTGATACATCCAGACATACGCCATGCAGAGCCCCTGCTAATTCTGCAACGTGGCTTAGTCAAAGAGCTACGCCAAAAGACCACAGACTATAAGATGAGGGTGTAAGGAGACACTAGCGGTTGAAGGTACATGTAGTTACGAGTGCTCAATGTAAGGATTTTATTGCTCGGTCAGGCCAGTTTAAATCTGATCGTGAATTCAAACAGGAAGCCAATACAGCTGACCGATTAGGGGTGAGAGAGACTGTACGAGACCATGCATTGATGCACCCCAGTGCACCCATTAGCCAGAGAATTTTGGATTCATTCATTCATTCATTTAAGATATTTATATAGCGCCCCTTCAAGAGTATACTCAGAGGCGCTCCCGACTACAGTGCGGACACTGAATCGGAGTTTCACGCCGAAGCGCATGAGCAATTGCGAGTGAAGGACTTGCCCAAGGTCCCTACGCGGCGGCTTGAGGTGGATTCGAACCTCAACCCTCCGGCTGCAAAGCACCGAACATCCATGCGTTGAGTCCTGTTGACTTCAATATTTGAGATGCCAGCGGAAACCGAATTTGTATCACCGAGGCGAGAGCAGACACAAAGACTGATAAAAGAGCCTCACGTAGTCGGCTGCTAGTTCTGGTCCAAAAGATAGTAGCAGTTTAGCATACAAAACATCTTTCTTCACTGGTATCTCCTCTTGCTACACAACGCTAAGGGCATTTGTTATGTTTCTTTATAAACAGAGTATAGGCATAGTCATCAATAGCTTGGATCGTCAGAAGGTTTGTACTATCCAACACTTACATCCCATTTGTATACGCGTATTATATATATATATATATATATATATATATGAATGCATTTATGTATAAATGTATGAGTAAGTTTATGTGCATATATATCGTTTCAATATAAATACAGCCTATATATTAAATATATACAGTATTTATAATTCTATATATATACACGTGGTCGTATTTTATACGTGGACGTTGTTTATGTGTGTAAATGATGTATGAGTATATAATTATGTACATTTATATATCGTCTTAATGTAGACATATATGTAAATTATACAGTATATATATATATATATATACGTGATCATAAAGTAGTATGGCGCTGTTTCTCTATGGGACTATCCCTCAGGTGATGCATCAAAATAAGTGAAATTCAGTTATCTCTGCAGTGTATACATTCTCCTCTCCGTCCACCATCCAATAAGTCCCGGCTCTTCCTTCTTTCTGCCTCTGCAACACGTCATATGAGTCCTCAGCGGCCCTGATTGTTGCCGTGGTTGGGAACGGTTTGGGTGAGGCCGTGTGTGTGTTGGGGGAGGAGGGGAAGAAGGGGCGGGGTGGCCTGCAGCATCCCAAGGGCATCGGAACAGAATCAGTAAATTATATATTCTCGTATCTGCAGTAACGCTGGGCTGATTTCTCGAAACACGAGTCGAATCGTCCACGACTGTGCCGTAGATATGCCTTGCAGATGAATGCGTTTTAAAAAGCCACCATACACGCACACATACATGTAGCTATACAGTGTGGCCTACATACATGTGTGTACGTTTGTACATTATTATATGTAGACAGATATGCCACAGGACGTAAGAGAGTTTAACAAAGTAAGAGAGCTTAACAATACTTTATGGGCAGTATCTCTCCCAAGGCAAGACCCATATTATACGATAACAAACAGTACATTGTACGGGGAAATTCCCCATGTCACTCTCTACACTGTATACTATAGAGTCTACAGTACAATAATTATTATATACTATATATAATACATGTGCTTGTACATAATTATATATATATATATATATAATTCTGACGTACACCTTATGAGCTTTAAAGTCGGTCGATGTGCCCAGAATATATGCCTCAAGTTGTATGAAGGCCTATAGGCCTTTACTATGCAATATAATATAAACTCAGTGTTGCAGGTGTAGGGTCAGTTAAGGTCAAGTCAAAGACCTGTGACAACCATGAGATGTAAGACAGTGCAAAATCTTAGTCTCGTACACGCGTAGTCTCGTAGTCATGTGGTCTCGTAATCATGATCTTCCGCATTCACCCCCATTTCTTACCCGATTAGGATTACAGTATCGTAGTGATAAGCTTATCTGTACGTATGTTAGCCATCAAGTACATCATAGTCGAAAAAGTCCAGTTAAATGATATTCTCATAATTAACGAACGAAAACCATGGGTCTCAATACCCAAGGATCTCTATGAAAATCCGACAAGCATGTCTTCAAACACAAAGTTACTGAACGGCAACGTCAAAAATTCGTTCACTCCAAGTCAATCCAATTCAGTGATTGTAATCGTTCAACTTACAATCTTATGTTTACTGTTTACGGAAACTGAACTCCAAAACTGTGCGTCTACAGTTATGGACCACAACATAAATTTTACCCGATACACCGAATGGTAGATTATACGTTGACGTTGTGCACAGATATATATGGCCTATTTCAATACACAGTGTCCACGCATCCTAAGCCTGTGCCCAGTTATCTGCAGCTTGCGTGACCTAAAAGCTAAAACTCATGACACACTCTGCACTTGAGCAAATCCTTTATTAGTACGTCAACAAAGTCGCCGCATAACTGGGCTGTAAATTGAGTCTGCAATATCAAAGGCGCCTTGCAACACTGTTGCAGGCGTAGACCATAAACCTTCATAAATCTCTGTCGGACATATCTGTATAAACCGTATACATGCTCCTCGATAATTAAGTAATAATGTATTAATAATTATTTAATTAACGACTTAGCTTAAGCACCGATTTCTAATGTGCAAGGCATTATCAAAACTGTACCGCACCCAACCATGCAACATATATCGTGAAATAGGTGAAATAGGTCGTAGGTGAAATAGGTCAAATTCCGTTCACAATAACAAAGAGTACACGAGCGAAAGTAAGTACATTATGAATACATGTATCTTTATAATATAAAGATATATATATATATAAATATAATATATTATATATGACTGTGTGTATGCGTGTGCACTGTGTGTGTGTCTGTGTCTGCCTGTCTGTGTCTGTACGTGTGTCCGTGTGTGTTTGTGCATGTGCATGTTTGTGTGGTTGTATACGAGTGTGGATAAGCGAGTGTATGTTTTATAATTCGGATAAGCGTCAAGAAATGTATATGTGTCTGTGTGTGTCTGTGTGTGTCTGTGTGCGTATGTGTCCGTGTCCGTGTATGTGTATGTGTATGTATGCGCATGTGTTTGTGTGTGGTTGTGTGCCTATACGTGTGGATGAGTGAGTGTGTGTTTTATACATCGGTGATAAACGCCATGAAAACAGACGCCCAGCTGCACCTGCAGCCTGTGATTCACGATCCCTAAACCCGATCACAACATCAGCATCAGCTTCAGCAGCAGCAGCAGCAGCAGAATAAGCGCCGGAAAACACACCGGAGATGCTGAAGAGGAGGAGGAGGATGCAACGGCGATAGACAGAGGCAACGCCTAACGACGCTCATTGTCAGCCTCTCACACCAATCTAACCCCAAACTGCAGACGCTCAACCCCAGTCGATAAATTCTGACGAGGCTCTCGGTGGATATAAAACACTCCTTGGTCAACAGAACACCAACGAAACTCCGCCATTGCTCGTACTCTGGCAGTGCCAGTACCACGCCTGGAGAAAGGAGGAGGGCAACATCTTTGTTATGACACAGTGTCGTTAAACAGCAACTAACCAAACCAGAAAACCAACAACCCATATCGTAGAACAGTTCAAATCCATGCGCTCTTTATGCGGAAAAGATGATCGTTTCTTTAATCTAATCACGATTGGCTTTGTAAGAAGTGTTGAACGACGTCAACGATTAATTGAAATTGAACAAAATTTAATAATCACGATTAATTGAACAATAAACTACCACTACTACCTTAACAATTCTATTTGTTATCCTACTTTTAACTGCAATTCATATAGTAGCGTCAATAGCGAACTATACTTCTAAGGTGCTTTACACTGAAACTGTCGGCGTAATTCGAACACCATAGGAGCCATCCGTTTAGTATTTACGCACAGAGGGAGGTAACCCAAATGCATATGCTTGCGTATGGGAGGTCTACTGAAAATCTACGTACGCATAGAAAACGGGAGTGGGTGGGGGTGAAACCTCGATAACAATTTGTCCATTGGCCTTGTTCAAATGAGCCAAACTATGTATACCAGACTAAGAACTTAGTACTACCGTGATAAGTAGGACTGTGGGAGATGTGTAACTTGTAAGCCGGTATGAAAATTGTAGAAAAATAACTGGGGGTCAGACTTTGATCCTGTGGAGTATGGGTGTGCAATAAAGACTTTACTGTGGTGTCCCAAGAAAGACTGGGGGTTGAACCCCCCCGACAATTCTCACCCTGTTGTAAGCCACGGACAACGGCTGTGGACTATCTTTTTTGTTTATTAAACACATTAATGTTATTAATCCTTGATTATTTTTGCATGAATTAAATATACTGTTCTATAGGATTGGGGTGTGGGGTGCATCAAGTTTACGCACGCAGGTAGGGTGTGGAAAAAAGTGCACGTGCGTACAGGGAGGGGACCAAATTTTCCTGATTTCTACGTACATGCTAAATGGATGGCCCATACCAAGTAACACTTCATTCATTCATTCATTAATTCATTAATTCATTAATTCATTAATTCATTAATTCATTAATTCATTAATTCATTAATTCACTAATTTATTAATTCATTAATTCACTAATTTATTAATTCATTAATTCATTAATTCATTTCATTAATTCATTAATTCATTAATTCACTAATTTATTAATTCATTAATTCACTAATTTATTAATTCATTAATTCATTAATTCATTAATTCATTAATTCACTAATTCACTAATTTATTAATTTATTAATTCATTAATTCATTAATTCATTAATTCACTAATTCACTAATTCATTAATTCATTCATTCATTCATTCATTATTCAGAGGACTTATTTATCGCCCATCCCAGATAACCTACTCAGAGGCGCTCCCAGCCCAACTTCGGCGATAAGAACAGTTTTAAAGGATTTTCAAGGTGGTTACTCTCCTCTACTATAAATCTACAGTATGCAACTTCTTAGCCCAATGTACAATCTGACTATTTATACAGCGCATTTAATGACCCTGTATAAGGCGCTTATGAGCAAGATCCTGACGCTGACCGGTCGGTCATTCGGCTGAGGCGTAAATAAGACCGCAGCAATCCTGAGTAGGTTTCTTGAAGGGGCGCTATATAAATTCTCATAATGAATGAATGAATTAATCCGGCCATAGAACATCTTTTCAAATCGTCCTATCTACGCAAATGATGTCTGGTTGGATGGACGATATCAACGAAGATATAACGAGACACTTGCGATAAACACGAGAAACGCGAAACAGTTACTGACAAATGATAGAAAAGAAAGGATGTAATTTATTCGATATCCAACGCAACCATATGTCCGATATCAGCCTGCTGGTAATAATGAATACGCAATGTCAGTTTCCACATCGCATTATAAACGGTTAATATTTGCTTGTGGTGTATTCGTCTAGGGGTCGTCCATTAATTATGTCAACAAAATAGGGAGGGGTTTGAAAAAGTTTGACAGTTGTTGACAAGGGGGAGGGGGTTGGTACAATTTGACGTCAACAAATTTTTTCCAATGAATCAACACAGACTATTCAAAATGGTAGTTTAAACATTAAGTAATGCTAAAAATGTATAAAGTGCTTAATGTTTGATACTATTAAAAAGTTGGTAATAAACTAAACTCATATATTTTGAAATTTGAGATTGCATTTTTTAGTGTAAAAAATCTAACAGTGATTTTACATGTATTAGCCATTGTGTTTCTTTTTTGTGGAGGGCGGGTTCTGGGATTGTTGACATAATTTTTTAGGGGTCCTTCAATGTTTGACAGTTGTTGACAAGGGGGAAGGGGTCAAAAACTGCCTAAAATTTGTTGACATAATTAATGGACAACCCCCTACATACATACGTAGTTGCACATACATACATACATACATACATAAGGGCGTACATATACACATACACACATGCACAAATGAGCTTCAGTGAGCTATGCTGAGGTGTTTTATCAAAATTAATGTATAGATAACTAACAAACTAACTGACATGCAGGCCCGTGCAAAGCTGATAATAAGCCCATGCAGGCCAGATGGGGAATGCAGGCAGGTCCCATTAATTTCAAAACTGCTCGTAAAGTATTTTGGTAATCAATCAGTGCTAACTACATCCGATTATATGATTTCTGTGTATAATATACATGTACTTCACATTAGCATAAATGAATATGATGTAATTACAACATACCAGTAGCAGAGCAAAATAAAAGAACTATAGAACGATTTAAATTGTGTAGGGACTGTAGGCTATTCGGAATATGTCAGACAGTCAGAGCATCAGATCAGAAATGATCATGACTTATACACATTCAGAAATGTTATATAGGTCAACGTGCTTTTCGTTGGGAAATTTCATCAATAACATCAGATAAATTTAGCAACTTTGCCTTGTCACTGTTGATGTTCAAAATTGCAAATTTATGCAAACGTTTGAGGCTCTTCAAAATCGTATACGCCCTTTTCAGCTGGCCTACCTATAGCCCCATGCATCTGTTTTGGCCTGCTGAAATGCGTACATGTATACATGCATACATACATGTGCATCCATGCATACGTACATACGGATATAGTATACATTATACATTGCACTGCAGTATACTTGCAATATATACTTGCATATATTTATATATATACGGCAAGTGATTTTAGACTGCAATCTGTGGAAGTCGGTGAGAGAATACAAAGTATACGTCTACGGCTTCTTCTGTGTCGATGAAACGATTCTCCATCGGATTGGAAGAATCCAATCTCGCTGATTTCTATTTTATGTCAGATCACATATGATCGTCTGATGTTATATCATCCACCCAACAAGACTTTCCGAAAGCGGAAGCCTATACATGCAGAATCACCCAAATGTTCTTGTTATAGCTCTCAGCTTCAAGTAAGGTATACGGCAGGTTATGGTAGGGTATACCTTAAGATGGTATCTGTAATGTATGTCGATGTATCTGTGCTTTAGCATAGGGTACGATGCATAGGATAGGATAGGGTAAAATAGGGTAGGGGATAGCGTAGAGTATAGTAGGATAGGGTAAGATAGGGTAGAGCATCTCGGATATATGGTATACGGTAAGGTAAGATAGGGTAGGATAGGGTGTACAGTAAGGTACGATAAGATAGGGTAGGGTATGGTAAGATATAGTAGGTAGGGTATACAGTAGGGTAGGATAAGATAGCTTAGGGTAGGTATGTTAGGTTAAGATAGGGTAG
>JACEVL010000533.1:457500-497500 GCA_020284085.1 Aporrectodea caliginosa | reverse complement strand
TGGTATCATTGTGTCTGGACATTTATACAGCGCCTCTAGCAGTAATGACTATTCAGAGGCGGATCCTACTGAGCGGAGTTAGACATTTCAGAGTCTCGTTTTCCCTAGCGTCCTCTTGATGACTCAGAAGAAGAACCCAGCTACGGATCTTAATTCGGTTGCAAAAGTAAATGCACATCTTTTTCTATAGCGACTGTGTATATAACCTCGACCCTGCCCATTTTCAATGAATTAACTCACCACCACTGCACTTCCGTGCCTCAGTGCCAGGCAGTGCCAGTCCCAAGCCTGGAACCCTGGGTAGAGGAGGAGGGTGACGCTAATGATCTTTGTTATCAAACTGAAGCTTCTATTTTCAATGAATAGATCGGGTTAGATCCTTCACTGTGGCCGCCCCTTTGAATGGCTATCACTGCCACGCCATTTTAAGGTCCCTATTTACGGACCGTGCGATCCCGAGATTTAAGTCTCGGTATGAGAACCGGCGACCGCGCTCACAGATGCACATAGGACGTGGGATCAACCGATGCAGCTAACCGGGCCAGTTGGAGAGCGGATTGCCATCAATCATCACACTTCAAGTCCTTTAAAAATAATTCTATAATAAGCGTTACTGAACTATCTAACTATTCATGTAACGTGTATGCAATTTAACTATAAAACTTCGTTGATGTTTTTAATCATCATCATCATCATCATCAGTTTCTGACGACAGCCATTTGGCGGCGATGGGTACGAATAAATTACCTCCATTGTCCTCGGTCATTTGTCAAGCACATTGCTCCCCTTAGTGTCAGTCCAAGTGATGTTATGTCTTCATTTATATTGTCTATCCCTTGGTCTGCCTTTGAACCTTGCGTGTAGTGCATTGTGTGGAATTCGGTCAACTGGCATTCTTTCTACATGTCCAAACCATCGGAGTCTTTGTTGCACGACTTTGTCTAGCAGGGTTGTTTGGATACCTAATGCTTGTCTAATGTTATTGATGTTTTCACGTGTTGTAAAAACAGGATGTTTATAAAAACCAAGATTCTTATTTACATGTACGTAGACAGCGATTAAGCGATCACGCGTGGAACCCTGGATGGAACCCTGGATGGCACCATAGATGGAGCCATTGTTGTAACCACAGATGGAACCACGGATGAAACCATGGACGGGACCATGGACGGAACCCTGGACGGAACCAAGGATCGAACCATGAATGCAACCTCGGATGGAACCATAGATGGACTACAGCCAAATTCAGCATGAATCTTAGTTTCAGAGGAATCTACAGATCTCAGGCGCTTGGAAAAGCCTTCTGCTTTAGTTGGAGGATTTCAAAGCCAGGTCAATTCCGAATCTCGCTTAATTGCTACACATAGTTTAATTTACTTTACTTACTTACTTGCCCTTTTACTTCGGACACAACCTTTTAACCTCTGAATTGCGTCAGCAGTCTTTAACCGCCACAATTAAAGATGGCAGGCTGAGTTGGCACCAATTGGCGTGGTATTCTATGAATGGTCACCAATCCAAGTGCTAGTGATGGGTAATTAAGATTTTGTAACCAATTAATTAGAATTAGCATTAGTTCGAATTTCATAATTAGAATTAGTATTAGCTACCAAACTAATTAAATAGCTAATTAATTAGATTCTAATTAATTAGTTACCCATCACTGCCAAGTGCTATGCCTCTCGATATGTCTCAGCATCGTATAAATTTATAAGACTTAGCACCATTATAATAGACCTATTGAAAATCTGGAAATAAACTGAGTGGTCTTAGACCACACGACATCTGAAAATCGGAGGATACATAAATCCTGAGGTCATGTAGGGACCAATGACCCTCAACCCATTCAACCTTTGGAGCGTGGGTATATATATATATATATATATATATATATATATATATATATATATATATATATATATACATCTATACTTGACTACAGCTTGTAGGACTGCAAGGTTGATCGTGGTATAGACCGACCATATATTCGTATACGCATCCATATATTGATTACTCAGAGAGTTCATGTAATATTGGATAATTATTTATATATGTGTGATGGATAGACCTGTAAGTACCGCGAAACAGTTTCATATAAGTTATATATGGACCGACATGAATTTATTTCTATATATATATGATATATATATATATATATATATGCACACAAACATGAAATATTACCTGAGCACACATGGATACAAGTAATGGGTTGAGCGTGCAAACAGAATGTCTGAATATATGTCATTATGTATGCAGATTTTGCTGACCCAGATACATATGTAATTTTGTACGCCAGTAATGTGAATGTGAAATCCAATATGCCAACTGTTTATGAAATTTGTAACATCCCAAGAGCAACGCATGCTGCTATGGATAGCTTTGCCGATCTATGTGTATCTCTATTTCTATCGGTGTCTTTATATCTGTCTCTTTAACTGTCTAAGTATGTCTCTGTCAACCCCTCTAAGTTTCTTCCAGTGTCTTTCTAGAGCCAGTGGCTATAAGGCATCTTTCAACTGTCGTTTATCGAGTCATGTATCAGTCTCTCTCTCTCTCTCTCTCTCTCTCTGTCTCTCTCTGTCTGTCTGTCTGTCGCTCTCTGTCTCTGTCTGTCTGGTCTGTCTGTCTCTCTCTCTATCGCTAGCTGTTTTTGCCTCTGTATCCATATATTTCCATATATGGACAGATATAGACACCGAGGCATTTTCTCTCTGTATCTCTCTGTCTGTCTCGGTCTGTCTGTCTCTGTCTGTCTGCCTCGCTCTCTCTGTCCCTTGCTGTTTTTATCCCTGTGTCTATATCTGTCTATATATAATATGTCCCGGTCTTCGTATCAATTTCTTATCTCCGTGTTCCTTCTCTTAAATCCGTCTCTGTCTTATGTCCTAACAAATGTCTTTCAATCGAGGATCTCTTTGTCTAGTAGCTGTCCCTTTCTCTTTGTGCCTCTATCCCTGTCTCTTTATCCGCCTGTATCTTTCTTATCTTGACCAATCGGTCGCATCTGCATGCGACAGCATCTATAGTTACAAGATCAGCATCAACGAACGAGATAATCCTGTCTCTTTGACACAAAGATCTGCAGCAGCATCAGATTCTAGAGGCTATAGACAGCAGAGGAGTACATTCTATTGCACGTCCATCTCAACTAAGACTTACACAGAGCCATAAAAGATGGACACAAACCACGCACTGCACAAAAATAACACAGGGTTAAGGACTGTAGAACTTAATACTAGAATGATGCAGATAGGTGGTATATGTGTTTGTGCATGTACAGTATTCATGCAAATTTGTATATGTATGCATGCATGTATTGTATTTATAAAGTTGATGCATGACAGTACCCAGATGCGGTGTCACCTGGTTTTGTCATTAAACGAATATATAATAATAGTACAATAGTACATGGTACAATCCACATTAGTCATTGCTAAACAATTACACTAACAAAAGCATTAACAATAACTATAGCAATAAAAGCCAATTTACTATAGCAATCAGAGGCGGATCTAGACTTTTTCTTTACGGGGGGCGATTTCTGTGGGTTCCCATGAGCGATTTAGTAATTATATCAAACGCAATATAAATGTAAACAATATTATACCAAGATTTTTGCAAATAAATGCCAACTGCAAAAGTAAATGTAATACCTATCAAGTATAATGGATCTTTACGATCTAAAATAGTTTCCAAGATCAAAGGAATTATAATTAAAATGACTTATCAAATTAATAGCTTCTCAACTGTGTAACTTGTTACAAAACAAATTCCAATCTTCTATTTCCAATCTTTGTGATCAATCACTTTCTGCGCATCTACTTAAATTTCTCTATGCGCGTTTAGGAGGACTAAACCGGTGAACCACTTCTGACCCATTTGGTCTCTCAACCATGCTTTTAGTAGACGTAATGAAAAGAAGCGCCTCTCAGCTGATGCAATGCTGACCGGTGCTGTTAGAATAATTCTTTTAGGCTTGCAAACATTTCGGAAGAAATTTCAACAAATTTTACATCGAAAAAACCAAATTCTGGTAAAAAAAATAATGGCTAGGCTAGGCCTACATGTTTACCGATTGTGATTCATGAAACGGTAAAACGCCATTGTATGTAAAACGCCATTGTATGTATCATAACTGTTAATTACTGCTGTGCGTGACCTAGACGTCACCTTGGACCAAGGCTCAACTTGCGCCAGCTCATCACTGTCGCTCTATTCTGCTACCTCCACTCTTAGCCATGCCTTCGTCACAACTAAACTTGATTATTGTTGCTCGCTCTACGCTTGCCTCCCGGCTGGTCAACTAGTGTGCTTGGATCGGATCTTGCGTTTTTCTGCTGCCCGCCTTATCGAATTTTGTTCACATCTCTTGATTACACTCACGACGCTCTCCACTGGCTTCTCTCTGAGCAGCAGATTGAGTTTAGGATAGTTGCCACATAGTCTGACGCCGCTTACTAGACGGTGTCTAGACCTCGCTCATGCCTATCTTCGCAAACTCTGTTCCTCGAGATCTGTCCTTAGTGCTGGGGACTCTCGATTCATTCGCTCTTCTGAACAGGATCTCCTACTTATCCCTTTTTCCTGTACCTCCACTATGCAGAACCGCGCTTTCTCGGTGATGGGTTCTTCGACCTGAACGGCCTCCCTCTGGAGCTTCGCCCCTTTCCTAGGACCTTCTCTCCTATGTTCCTTTCTCACCTTATGACTGTTCTTTTTGGCCTTGATGGAGTTTGGAGCGCCTCTAAGTAGTTTTCTTGAAGGGACGCTATCTAAATGTTCGAAATGAATGAATGAATTTCGTTCTTGTTTTTCAGTAAAGAGTAATAGCGTAATATTATGGATGGTCAACTCCATTTTAGTGTATTTAATTATTTCAATGATTTTTAGCTTAATGATTAGCCTACTGTCATCAATTCTACTTCTATTTACGCAATGAATTATTTTTTAATAATCCAACTTCCATTTAGGCCTATAAGCAAAGAATAATTTTAATAAATTATCTAACTTCAATTAACGCAAAGAATTATTTTCATCAATCCAAATGTTTGTTTCTTAGGTTTTATATCGTTTGAAGAAAGTATGTTAAAATGGAGTCGTCTATAGGCCTACAGAGGAATAATAAAATATGCTAAAATGGAGCTGAATGCATATGCATGGGAATTTTAAAAAATGGACGTCGTCGATGTCGAAACCACAAAATAACTACGGAAGGCCAGAAGGTGAAAAACTAATTTTTCAATTTGGGCCACAGACAGTCATCAGAGACACGGGCAAAAGAAAATTCATTCTACGGTATACTTTCGTAGTTTCGTTGTATCAGAAATAGAAATATTTTAGGATACGCAAAGAGTAATAATATAGGTGCTGTGTGTTTGTGTGCAGAGACTATATAAAATTAATTTAAAAACAATACAAATAGCAATCAAATCCTCAAATAAAAACAACAATTAATGGAGCTCTTAGGGGCATCGCCCCAATCGCCCCCTCTGGATCCGCCACTGATAGCAATAACTATAGCAATAACTATAGCAATAACTATAGCAATAACTATAGCGATAACTATAGCGATAACGATAACAGTGACAGTGACAGTGACAGTGACAGTGACAGTGACAGTGACAATGACAATGACAATGACAATGATAATGATAATGATAATAATAATAATAATAATAATAATCAGACACCTAGTGTTTGTGAGCACTGAGCATTCCAGCCAAAAGCTTGCTGACAGATGCAGGATGTGGCAGTTAAGCCACATTAGTACAATGCATCACGTTCAAGACTCGAAGGAAACAGAAAGGCAGACCAAGACTACGCTGAATATATAATATAAATAAGTACCCGGTACACGACATCACTTGGACTAACAACAAAGGGAGCAATGGACTTGACAAACGACCGAGGACAATAGCGACCATTTATTCGCACCCATCGCCACCAAATGGCTGGCGTCAGAAACTGATGATGATGATGATGATGATGATGATGGTGATGATGATGATGATGATAATGATGATGATGATGATAATAATGATGATGAACACTTGTTTGCAGCGTTAATCATATGAGTGACCACACGCTTTTATCGCCTTTTGCAGGTTCTGTAAAGACCAGAGGTTGGCTGGGACAGGAACATTTCGTATAATTATTTTCATGCAGTATTTAGCAAAAAAATTCTAGAGCATAAATGAACATGGTTGCCTATAACTCCGCCAAATTTTTAAAGTTATTTATACTTATTGCTGAAATTTCTTTAGGGCGGGATCACTGGTAACAACAGGATCTACATAAATAGCCAGATACATACATATACATACACAGGTTAAATTTGTAAGGACACATGAGAAATACACATAAATAATAATAATAATAATATATTTTCTTTAATAAGCGCCTGACAAACGCATCTGCACTGTACATTTACATGTTATGCAATTTAAATCTTAACTACTCACAGAACAGACAGCCTGTAATACAACGGCGCTAATAGCAGCCTACAAACATATCCGCCCAACGGGGGCTCGAACTCGGTACCTTTCGGTCTCTGTGCCAGATGTTATCCAATGCGCTATCGGCCCCCCACACACACATACACACACATACACAGACACGGGCAAACACTGAGACTGATAGTAAAGGACGAATGAACTCTTATTACGACATCACTCAGCGGTGGCAGCTGCAGAAACTGTTCGTTTTTTGCCGATTTCCCTCGCAGACTTACAGCAACCCTTCACCCTCATTTTCGAAATATATTATTATCACCCTCCTCGAGTTATAATATAAGCAAATTCTGGTTGCAACAGCGCCGTGAAACTCCGCCACTGACGTCCGTGCCTTAGTGTCAGGCAATGCCAGTCCCAAACCTGGATGAAGGAGGAGGGCAACGCTAATGATCTTTGTTATCACACAGGCCGTTAAACTGAAACTATACTATTACTACAGCGCCGTGGTTATTCACCCCTCTTGGACTGTGGGGCTAGGATTGGGGCTTGGATTGGGGCTAGGATTGGGGTTTGCAGAGTAATGGAGCTTGTGAGAAGAAATTCTCTTCAGAACTGTCACCCTAACCGGTCCGTGACCTTACCAGACCTGGAGGGGGTCCAGGTAATAGTGTGCAACACCCGCGTCCAATCAGCTCCCAAACCTACGCCAATCGCCTCACATTTACAAACATAACCGCGTGTTCGTACATGTATCTCCAATTTATGTAGCGCGTTTAACGACCTCACTAAAACACTGCCTAATGCAACAGACAGAGAGAGACAGATACATAGGCATGCATAGACAGGCAAACGCAAAACTGCAGACTGACAAGCACATGGACAGACAGGCAGATAGATAGTTGTTGACATACATACTGTCAAGGCACACGCGTTTCACAATTTGTTAGACTTTCAGATAAATGTTCAGTCCATTTGTAAGAAATCCACATGACTTTTTACATGTAGTCTAAATATATTTATACAAACGATAACACATTATTGTCGTCGTTGTCATCATCATCATCATCGTCGTCGTCATCGTCTTCTTCATCATCTTCATCATCTTCAAAAGTTTTCATCTTCATCATCAATATCGCCATCATCATCATCATCATAATCATTATCATCATCATTATTACCATAAGCATTGCCATCAGCTTTATTATTCTCCCATCATCTATAATCATCATCATCATCATTTCGCATTTATTAACCACCACTACCTAATGACGAAGTAACAATCGATAGCACCGAGCAACTGTGCGTGTATACATATGCCCTACTCGAGGTCCCTAAGAGTAACAGCCTCGGGAGGCTTGAACCCAGTACTATTCACAATACAAGGTGAGTAGGCCCCTACTCGACACAGTCAACCACCATGTCCCCAAGACTCCCCATATGTTCCTGCATATGGGTCTATGTGTGTTTGAATAGCCCATGGGCTCCTATATTATACACAATATATATACAGAGGTCCTTGAATAGCCCCATGGATACATGCAAGCTCGAAGGCATCATACAGTTTATGATATATGTATTACATAATTATGATATATATAAATATATACACATAAAATATATTTAAGATTATACATTAAATTATTATCTGATATTATCTGATAGGCCACACAAACATGTCACACAGACTCAATTTACATAGGCCTATAGACATTGTGAAAACTGTGGACAACCACAAAATAACCAGACCAATGTATTTGTCGGCTTCAAGGATCCTCTGGTCACCGTTTTCCGGAGGTGAAATACGTGACGCGCCGGTAAACACGTCATTTAGCCCGAAAGAACATATAGTTTACTTGAGTGACACTATTTGCCGTCATCACTTGCACAGGCCTAATGGCCTACTCACGTATACAGCCACATAGGCTACACACTAGGCATCTGTTGCAATCAACTGTCTTGCATAATTTTGCATAACCATACCCAGTACAGTAGACGAACATCTGTCGCTCACGTCTACTATAAGAAACTGTAGCCTAATAAGTCGGTCGACCTACCTTCTCTTACAATCGCATTATGGCTGATCGCAATGTCTACTGATATTTATATAAGAAAAGAGAAGAAGAGCAGTTCCTAAGACAACTCAGTGCCAGTCCCAAGTCTGGATTAAGGAGGAGGGCGACGCTAATGATCTTAGTAATCGCAGTGTCGTTAAACTGAAACTACTAGCAGTTCCTAAAGCCAACATTGAGAGGCAGCCATGGGTATGAAGTATAAGCGACTTCATTTCTTAGCCTCAGCATATGAGGGCATAGGTTGTCAGTTATCTCTCACGCCGTCTGATCTTTCCACCGACAGTGTACGGTCAGTGTACTCATTATAGCGGAGTTGGCTAGGGGACGCAGGTAGAGCAGAAAACCCCAAAAAATCTTTGCCCACTGGGGTGTGTACTGATAGAAGAAGAAGAGCAGTCCCTTAAGCTTGCCCTAAGGCAGCCAAGGGTATGAACTATGAAGTGTTAGCGACTTCATTTTCTTAGCCTCAGAATATGAGGGCCAGTCCACTCCCTCGCCGCCAACAGTGTACGGCAAATGTACTCATTATAGCTGAGTTGGCTAGGGGTGCAGATGGAACAGAAAATTCCAAATTTCTGCCCAGTAGGGGGTATGCACTGGCGACCGTGTACTAAATCACTCATACACCTCAACCCATTTTTGTAGCGCATGCATACCCTCCAGTCCACCGCAGACAAATTCCCCAGCATGGAACAAACAAAAAACCAGCAGGGCAACAACAGGTCACCGTATTTGATAAACAGTCGGCCCCTAACTCACCTCTTCAACGATAAATCTTCTCCAACGGCGAGCGCAGTTTTAAACTTTAAACCCGATCGAAAGCAGAAGGCTCTAGGCCTCATAATTACTCCCTCCCTCCCCTAGATTCAAAATGGCCAGCATAGTCATCACGCTCTAAGCCTACTCACCGATCTGGGTGCGACATGCAGAAATGCCCGCGAGAGAATAAGACCCCCGGTGGCAACGCAGCAACGCAAGAAGCCGGGCTCTGGATATCGGAGAATAATCGTACGTTTGTACTTTCTCAATACAACACCCAACCGTTTATCGCGTGCAGCTTACGTGCTCGAGCCTGTTTAGCTGTTAATGGTTTGGCCTGAATGTTCTAACGTAGTACAACTCTGTCTGTCTCTCGGTCTTTCTCCGTGTCGCCGCCCTCCTCAGTATGTCTGCTGTATCTGTTTGTCTGCGGTATATTATAATATAGTTATTTGTCTGACTGCGTGAGCGTTTATTCATTAATGTGTGTCTGCACGTCTGTGTATGTCCGCTTGTTTGCTTGTGTGTGTGTGTGTGTGTGTGTGTGCATGTGCGTGAGTGTTCGTGCGTGTGGGTACGCGCGCGTGTCTAAATAATATAGACAAGCATGTGTCTGCCTGTCTGTCTGTCTGCCTGCCTTCCTGCCTGCCTTCATGCTGTCTGTCTGTCTGTCTGTCTGTCTGTCTTTCTTTGTATCTGCCCGTCTATCTGTCCGTCTATCTGTACTACGTCTGTCCGTTTGTCTGTCTATATGTAAGTCTGTCTATCTGTCTCTCTCTGTCCTCCCGTCCGTCCGTCCGTCTGTCTGTCTGCCCGTCCGTCTGTCCGCCTGTCCGTCTGTTTGTCTGTCTGTACTACATCGGATTGTTCGACGATCTTTGGATATTTGGATTCGTCATTGGCAAGATGTGCGTCATAAGACATGCTGAAGCTAATCTGATAACTGAGTCGTCAAGGCCTGCAGAAGAAGTAGAAGTTTTGGCATAATTGCAGCAGCATCAACATCATCATCATCATCATCATCATCATCATCATCATCATCATCATCATCATCATCATCATCATCATCATCATCATCAGCAGCAGCAGCAGCAGCAGCAGCAGACAACGTATCATATCACGTGGTTGCACGTGCTGCCCTATCCACCGCCACTTGTTTAATCAACCACTCAGACTATCACTCACTCAATCTTCACCGATTCCATCAGCAATTAAAACGGACAGATACAGATACAGGCTGCGATTCGTTTTTAGGTGTCTGTTTGCCTGTCTGTGCGTCTGTCTATATATATGTGCATGTGCGTGTCAATGATTGGTTGCTTGTCTATTTGTACAGAGGTATGTATACAATGTGTGACTTTAGTATGTGTGTATGCATGTATGTATACGAAGGTCAGTATGTATTTTGATTGTATGTTGTGTATATGCTGTGTATGTGTATGTCAATGATGTGTATGTATTGCTTGTCTAATATGTACAGAGGTATGTATATATGTATGTGTGATTGTATGTGTGTATATGTATGTATGTCTGCAAAACTCTTCATGTATTTTGTATTGTATGTGTGTATATGCATGTATGTATGTTATGTGTGTATGTATGTATGTATGTTTGTGTGCATGTATATATGTGTATGTATGCATATATATATGTACGTACATATATGTATGTATGTATGTTTGTATGTATGTATGTATGTATGTATGTATGTATGTATGTATGTATGTATGTATGTATGTATGGCACGTATGTACGGGTAGGGAGGGAGGGAGGGAGTGAGAATACTTACGTCATTCATAGCAAAAGAAGACGCATATCTTGACATTTTCAAATTGTTTTTAGCCGTCTTAGGACGGGAAAACATCTAGTATAATCATATGTCTGGTGATTCCACCTATCCTTCCGCCAATACATCCGCGAGACCGCGACCCGTTTGTCACACGTCCTTCTACGATTATCTCCCCATTCCTTGTTCCATCTATCAACGAGTAAGTCCTTTTCCCATTGTATTTGTCCGTCCTTCTCTCACTCCATCCGTCAGTCTCTCCACCTCGTCCGTGCCTTTACCTATTTATCCTTCAAAAGCCATTCTTCCAGTTTTCATCTCCATTCTTCTGTTCACCTGACTATTTGTCTTGTCATTTCAGTGATGTTTATTCTATGGTCTCGCAACTGGAAATGGGTAAAAGACAAACTGGTTTGATCGTCGCATGCATTCTATACGGCCCTACTTGGGATCACATGGCATGCCCTTCACCGGAAAACGACGACTCCAGACTTCCCCCTTTCAGGGATATATTTACCGAGTTGACTTAAATGACAGCAGTGCATCCTATCGATTCCTCGATCTCTCTCTCTCTCTCTCTCTCTCTCTCTCTCTCTCTCTCTCTGTCTCTCTCTCTCTCTCTCTCTCTCTCTCTCTCTGCCTTTCTGTCTCTCCTTCTCTAATTCTTTCTCTCTTTCACTCTTTATCCTTCAAAAGTCTCTATCCCTGCCTCTCTGATGCTTCTCTCTGTCTCTCTCTGGATCTGACTGTCTGTTCTCTGTCTCTCTCTGTCTATCAGACAGAGAAATGCCCTTCACCGGAAAACGACGACTAGACTTATATTTTATTTATGTAGGACTATGACAGCAGTAAATCCTCTAGGTCTGTCTCTGTCTTTCTGTCTCTCTCTCTGTGTCTCTGTCTCTGTGTCTTGTCTCTGTCTGTGTCTGTGTCTCTGTCTGCCTGTCTCTCTGTCTCTCTCTGTCTGTCTGTCTGTCTGTCTGTCTCTCTCTCTCTCTCTCTCTCTCTCTCTCTCTCTCTCTCTCTCTCTCTCATATGACATATATATATATATATAGTATGGGACTATCTCTAAAATAACTGGCGCTTTAGACGTCAATTTATGTCAGTTTGGGTCCAAATGTAGACTTTACTATGGGAGCCTAAGAAAGACTCTGGGTTGAACCCCCAACTCCCCGGCAATTCTCTTGGAGATATATACACAGTATTACACTACACACACACACATCAAACACACACACATTTATATATCTATATACTTATATTATATATATATATATATATATCTATATCATATATATATATATATAAATTTGTCTAGGACTCTTTCTCTCTCTCATAATGTAATGCAATGACAACAGTTTGCATAGCGACTATCCTTATATGGGGCGCTTTGTAGCGTCAACTGTCACCGAGAGTCCTAAGAGTATTAAACAATAGCTCTGTTCTATTACCATCCACAATTCCTTGGAGACCCAAACGGATTTTTTCCTAATCGATCATCAGAAATTATCACCGTTTTTGCATGCATCTAGACTTTTTATAAAGCGATTTTTCTTTCATATACATTGTACAGGATTGCGATGTATGGAAAATGTCCAAAATTCCCATTATCTCAGACTGTGACAGATAGCGCACAGGCGTTATGCAAATGTTCTGTCGCAGAATGGTGAAGTTGACAACGGTGGCGATATCGTTCACAAAACATATAACTCAAACACGATATCTTACAGTTCTGCTAGCGTTATGTAAAGGCTCTTCATGAATCATTTACGCATGCGCTTCGCTTGAAAAGACTATTAACATTTTCGCCCTGTCATTTTTTCGCGACAAAGTTTTCTTTCACGATGTCCTAAGAAAATAAAGAAAAATACAATAGCAGTCTCGTTTAGTTAGGGGCTTAAACATAGTGCCAGTAGCCTGGTTAGCGTGCTGGAATGTCAGTCGAGGGGTTAAAGTGAAACTACGAATCCTCGCCAGGGTGGTGGTTAGAAATTTCGGTTCGATATTTTCCGCTCCACCTGAATCCCCCTAGCCAACTCAGCTATAATGAGTACACTGTCGGTGGAAAGATAAGACGGCGAGGGAGAGGATTGGTCACCCGGCCTCATATGCCGAGGCTAAGAAACTGAAGTCGCAAATACTTCATATCCATGGCTTCATTATAGGGTTAGCACAGCAGTGCTCTCTTCTTTCTCGTCCTTGTTATATACTCCATCCAGTCTAGCTGCTCGATAATGGGCCTAATCTAGCTTATGTTTCACGTTGCTTCACTCGAAAGATCAAACACCACTCACACATTTAACATCAGTTTCTTACATTTCCTTAATTTCATATAGATGACTGCCTACCGTTCAGTATGCAGGTGTGAGACGTAGGCTTATATTCCGTAACGTGTTCATTGTAATTTTATTTCTGTAGAACTACGCACGCGTCAGAAGTAAGATGTGACGTGTAATCAACACTCCAGTCTTAATCGCAATATACATGTAGACATTTTTACGGTGCTGCTTACAATCTAAGAGCAGGGCACCAGTTTATTCACGAGCGTCGAGGCGCGAGCAATAGCCGAGGCCTGAGCTATAACCTAATCATTCATATGGACAAAGAATTATAAGAAAATTCTTGACGGTGTCTATAGATACATGTCTCCATTTGCCGCATTCAAAGGTTCTAGTGAACAGCCGCAGAGTGTATACAGAGTGTGGCTGTTATTATTCAGTTTATTCTCGCCTAACATTTCGCATTGGACAGTAAAGAGCTTTATGTTACAAATCCAGGCTGGCACAAAGCGATGATGGATCACGCGGTAACATGTCATCCAATTATTCCCTCCAGGGTCAAACCTTGAGGACGACAATAAATATCTTACAGCGCATACTAGGAGGGTGCATGTGCAGGCGTATACTTGCTATGAGTTTGGCAAACGTTTGTCCAATTAACGTTATCTTTTTGGGCTGACTGACTGACTGACTGACTGACTGGCTGGCTGGCTGGCTGACTGATGACTGACTGACTGACTGATGACTGACTGGCTGGCTGGCTGGCTGGCTGGCTGACTGACTGACCGACCGACCGACCGACTGACCGACCGACTGACTGACTGATTAACTGACTGACCGACTAAGGTAACCCAAACCAATCCACTAACCCACCCAGTGGCCTCGCAAACATTTTTTGTGTTGAAGTTTTAAGTTTTTTATAATTCAAATTCAGTTTTAGTAATTACTAATTTGATATATTCACGGACATTTGTGTTTTAAAGTTAATTATTATATCTAGCGATAGTTACTCAGCCTATTGTGTTGTGTAATTGTCCTTGCGTTGTTGTGTTGTCCTTGTGTTGTTGTGTAACTCGTGTTGTTGTTTTGTCCTTGTGTGGTCCTTGTATTGTTGTTGGTTCGTTGTGTTGTGTTGCGGTGTTGTCCTTGTTTTGTTTGTTGTGCTGTTGTGTTGTACTTGGGTTGCTGTTTTGTCCTTGTGTTTTGCGGTTATTTGAGTTAACATAAACTGTCAGAGGAAAGGGTGTTGACATTTCAGTTGAAAGCAAAGCAATATCTAAACATTGATCACCAAAATTAAGGAACAAATTAATTTCAATTTATTAATTCAAACGACAACAGCTAGAGATGTCTTGATTGAGTTGGAGTCCACAGTCACTCTTCACTTAATATACAGTTTTAAATCTTTATGCGAATAAAACTTAACAAACAAAGCATGTATGTATGTAAATGGGACATGTTATGTATGCATGCATGTATGTATGTATTGTATGTATATATGTATGACTTTGGATGTATTCATGCAAGTATGCATGCACATTTATATCTATATACGCATGTCTGTATTATGTAGGCCTCTGTATGTATACATGACATTGTATGCATGTATGTTTGTATGGATGTATGCACGTATGGATGTGTGATGCATTTATGGATGTATGTATGGATGGATGTATGTATGCAAGTGTGGATATATGCATGTATGGATTTATGTATGTACGTATACATGACGTATGTATGTGTGCGTGTTTGTGTTCATGTTCGTATGTGTGTTTTTTTGCAGGCATGTACATATGTACTTATGTTTGCAGGTATGTACATGCACGTGTGTATATGTGTACGCACGTGAACGTTTATATAGAGCTTCTATAAACCATTCATACACAGTAAATTCAGAGTCTGGGTTAGACGGCCGTGTCACGTGACAGTATAGTTGGGAGATGGGTGTTAACATAGATTGGACTTGATCGGAGATGACTCAGCAGTTTTGTGTCGTTCCTCCAGAGAATCTCGTTCTGCGCAAACTCATCGTCCGCCATTTGCCGCATCATCGACGACCCGTTGCCCTTGGCAACCGGGAACAGGGAACCAGCGTCGTTCGGCTTTGATTCGGTCCCAGGCTGCGCAGAACCCGGATGAGAAATCGTCTGCTCGCACAATGATCCCAATGGGCGCGAATCCAACGCGGTGGGCTCGACGACGTTAGACGTCATAACGGTTGAGATCAGAGAGCTACGTGGAACAACATTGGCGGCCATTGTTGTGCTACTACAGTTGCTCCGACGGTTTAGTAAACACGACTGTCCCATCTTTGGAAATCGTTTCCGGTGGTGGCTGTCTACGGTAGCGCCATCTTGAATGCATCTAGCGTCACCGGAAACGGTTGTGTGACTGACTTCCGGTGGAGGGAATGACGTGGTGATCGAATGGGTTTTGGAGTTGGAGTGTCGATGGTTATACTGATCGGGAATCGGTGCGTTCGATCGAGTCACGTGCCCGTCTTGCGTCGCTTGCATAGAGTCGACAACCGGAAGTGCGTGCAGCGCATGCGCGGCGCCGGGAAACGACGTTGTTGTCTTGAGCGGTAGATTTTCGAAGCGAACGGGCGATAGACGGGACCCGTCTCCCCCGTAGGACGTATTCCAAGGTCGAAGCACGTTCACCAGATCTGGGTCGGCGCTCGTCCACTTGGCCTGACCCAGATCGTAGATTCTGACGGGCGAATCGGAGAAGAGTGGCCGATAGGAGTGTCTCGTTGAAGCCCCGGGGATTTCGCTGTGCAGTTTCGCCGGAATGGTCGGCGTGCCCCACTGGTCGTTCCCCGGTCCGCCGCCTAATGGAAGCCGCTCCAACTCGCGCGTATCCGTAACCGCCGTGCGGTACATTTTGACGCGCCCTCTGGCCAGCTCGACCCGTATGATCTCCTCCAGTAGGGACGGGTTGACGACGTCGTCTAAAACCGGCTTTTTCCGCTTCTCCTTTGACCTTTTGCGATAACGAAAGGCGGCGGCGAGAAGGAGGCAGACACACAGACAGAGCGCACAACCGGCGCTCAGGGCGGCCACGTCCCCGCGTGACATCCCAGGGGCCCGACCGCTTATCTCCCCTCTCATCTCGGGCGATTGCAGCCGGGTCGAGTTGGCAGCGTCGATGGTGAACGACTCAAAATCGTAGGACTCGGTTCTTACGGAATTATTATTGCTCGAATTCTCCGTACAATTATTATTCGGCGGATTGGTCGCTCGGGACGTCGTCTGCGTTTGTTGGACGTCGATGACGTCGGTGAACGTCATGTGATGTACTGATTTCGATGATGATGTCACGAGTTCTGGTTGGTTTTTTCGGATGACGTCAGCGGGCGCTGCGCTGGTGTTGTCGCGGAGCTTAACGGCGGATGCTATATCGATCGGTGATGCAACGCTATTTATGACGTCATGCTTTTTAGTGATTATGTCGCGTCGTGTTTCTGTTTTGATGATTGTGGCGCCGGCTGTGTAGACGACGGTGGGTAAGGAAGCGTGGACTTCTTCGCCTTCGTAGAGGAAAAGCTGTTCTTGTTTTAGATCGATTTGAGTTGAGGGTACAGAGTGTGTTTGATTTCCGGGAAAAGACTGTCTAGTGACACCTAGTGACGCCGGCTGAATACCTCCACCTTCTGCTCCGTATGTTGGATGCCTGTGTTCAGGAACCGTTGGAGTGGTCAACTCCTTAGTTGGATATGACGCCTTTGTTGCTCTGAGCTTCGAACCTGGTGTGGGCTTCGATGCCTTTCCTTTCCTTCCTGCCACTGGTTTCGATGGTGGTTCATCGTTGACTTGGATTGCGCTGGATCCAGTCCAAGACTTTATTTCAGCTACCACTGGCTTCCTCTCCTTTGGTCCGTGCGATGATCCGGATGCGCTGGTACGGTTCGAGACGTCAGCTCGCGCTTTGTAGACCGGGAGGGACTCGGAATGAACGAGGGACTCAGAGGCTGTCGGAGGAATTAAAGGCAACTGGAAAACCATCTCACTGGCAGTCTGAAACAAATTTAATCGAATACTTAGCATTTTTAGATAGACTAAATTGGAGCCAAAACGGTACTGGCCAAACTATATTGTATTGTATTTTCGTTTATTTAATAACTTGCTGTCAAGACGCAACAAGTAATATCAATGCATGATTATGCAGCTATGGTATCAGAGACTATAGTACTATTATTGCTTTGGGCCTGGCTAATGCACTGTTCAGCACTATAATAGGTAGGCCTATAGTTCTAATGGGGCAAATTGGATTGGATTATATTATTGAGAGTGAGGCTTAACGAGGATTCAGACAGCTGCTAGTAAATGTCTTTGAACATCTGGCGTGGTTTAGTCTACATTCAATGGCCTTGTTAAATGTACCTATAATACTGTGCCCACGGTCAATCATTCGGCTTAGTATAATTATACAATGGCCATGTTAAATATACCTATACTGTGGCCATGATGATTAGGCTTAGACCCTATTCTACAATCTACGCAATGGCCATTAAACATGTTTATATTGTAGTCAGGCTAATTAGGTTAATTGTACACAACTCTCATCTGCCATTAAATGTTCATGTATAAATAAGCTTAGTGATGATGATTGAAAACTGGTTGGGCTAGCGTAGTGTTATGGAACAATGCGGATGCACCTGGCTGTATACCCCACACGGGCTGTACAATGTACTACGCGACTATGACAATATAATATATTTTATTTTATTGGACTGCATTGCAACAATGCAGTCCTATTAACCACGAACACCATGGAGACAAAAACCTGTTACATGACGACGCAAAAAGTAGGCCTATAATTTGCATGGCCTCAATAAATAATAATAATAATAATATTATCACGGCCTGTCTCGAAACTCGATGCTCGGAGTTATCTCTGGCCTTGTCCAGACTGGTAAGCGTCACTAAACACGATGCACTCATTTTGCTAAGATGTTCACTCAGCTCACCTAAGCTGATGCACGTCCTTCGCTGTGGTCCTTGTTCTGGCCATCCACTTCTTCAACATTACGACTCACTTTTGAGAACCGGTCTAGGCTCAATTCTGAATCTTTCGCTGACGGAAGACCAATGGTTGCAGGCCTCCCTCCCTGTGAAAGCCGGGGGTCTGGGCATCCGCAGGGTATCTTCGCTTGCGCTTCCCGCCTTTTTGGCTTCCGCTGCAAGTACCCTCGCTCTCCAATCCTTTATGCTTGGCAATGTAATCTTAGATACAGACACACAATTTGACGCCTCATTTGAACATTGGTGCCTAAAATACCCCACTTCTTGTCCAGATGGAGAGCTTCCTCATAAGCAGTCATTTTGGGACAAACCTATTATTGCAGAATCAATAACCGAGCTTGACCACTTTCACACTAGTGATTACCATCAAGCACGTCTGAAAGCAGTCTCAGCACCTCATGCGGGTGACTGGCTGTTTGCTTTACCCATAAGTACATGCGGTCTCAGATTGGATGACGAGGCGGTTCGAATAGCGGTGGGCCTCCGTCTAGGCACCGTCATTTGTCATCCACACAGCTGCCCATGCGGCACTCTGGTGACCGCCGAAGGCTCGCACGGCCTATCGTGCCGCTTAGGACCGGGCAGACAAGCCCGACACGCGGTCCTGAATGACCTAATCTGCAGAGGTCTCATTCAAGCGGGCATCCCGGCGGTTAAAGAACCCCCGGGTTTGTCAAGGTCGGATGGTAAAAGACCAGACGGCCTAACACTGATTCCCTGGCGCTCGGGTCGCTGCTTGACCTGGGACGTCACAGTTGCTGACACAGTGGCCCCTTCTTACTTGTCCACAACCTCCAACCAGCCGGGAGGAGCTGCTGAACTGGCTGAAGCCAGAAAAAATGCTAAATACATCCAACTGATGCAATCCTACCACTTTGTCCCACTGGCTTTTGAAACCATGGGACCAATTAACGCCAAGGGACTGGCCTTTCTCGCCGACCTGGGTCGTCTCTTGGGCCAAATTTCTGGCGACCCAAGAGAAACCAGTTTCTTGTTCCAGCGCCTGTCTGTTGTAATCCAACGTTTCAACGCTGTTGCGTTCCACGGCACTTTTGTTCTTCCAGATCTTGACAAGGATGGCCACTCCAGAGTAAACATTGCTTATTAATATCTGACACCTGAGGGATTATAGATACCTCGGGTAAAAAAAAAAAAAAAAAATAATAATAATAATAATATTCTTTATTGAAACAATCCGGTTGACAAACCGCAACCGGTTACAGTGTACAGTTATGCAATTGAAACAATTCACAAGAACACAAATGACAGAAGACATAAATCTTAACTAACAGAACAGACAGCCTGCAAATGCAATACACGGAGCTAATAGCAGCCTACAAAGCATGTCCGCCTACGGACTCGATCTCGGTACCTCTCGCTCTCTATGCCAGTGTGTTATGCAATGCGCTATCGGCCCCCACTCACTCAATCACTCACTCACTCAGTCATTTGCATAGGGATCTACATTTCCCTAAATGCTCGTTTAACATGGCCATTATGTAGACTAAACCAAATTGCGTCTGTGTCAGCTAAAATCATGATTAAAAGAATGTTGATTGATTGATTGATTTATTGATTACCCAATTAGCGTAGCCACAATATAGGCTTACTTAATTAACATGTCCACAGTCCACACTGCAGGCCCTGATGTAAGAGACCATATCACATCACATCAATTTACATTACATTACTAGATGAGATACGATCCCAGATGATTTTACGAAAATAGATGTTTACATTGCAATGCAAATAGAGCGGGGTGAGGGACCCTGGGTATAGGAACCTTGGAAGGGAAGCCTTCATCCAGCTGAGCGACTCGATCACGGATGAAGTTGGCCGACTAGGACATTAGGATTCACGTGGACAGCAGCGGTCGAGAGCGGAGTCATTTGCATAGGGATCTACATTTCCCTAAAAGCATTACTCGAATTAATCGCCAAATGGAAACGAATTGCGGCACGGCTGGAACTAAATGCACCGTTTAAGAAACCAAGGCTGACTTAATATCCTCTGCTTATCCACTGCTTTACGACGTCTTACGGATGCCAGAGCCGTCGACGTCGACTGTGCCTTGGGAGAGTATGCGATAGAAGTGCTACTGTAGTTTTGCAATCCACGATTAAACGCGCTTAACGAATGTATAATGCAAGAAATCCTACCATGACTCATCTCATCCGACGCATTCCAATCTTCTGTCTCTCTCTCTGTCTCTGTCTGTCTGTGTCTCTGTCTCTCTCTGTCTGTCTTTCTTTGTCTCTCTCTCTCTGTCTGTCTCTGCCTGTATGTCCCTCTCTCTCTCTGTCTCTGTGTGTCTGTCCTCTCTGTCTCTGTCTCTCTGTGTGTCTCTGTGTGTCTTTCTGTCTCTCTCTGTCTCTGTCTCTGTCTCTCTCTGTCTCTGTCTCTGTGTCTGTGTGCCTCTCCGTCTCTCTGTCTCTCTGTCTGTCTTTGTCTCTCTCTGGCTATCTTTGTCTGTCTGTCTCCTCTATCTTTCTGTCTCTCTCTCTGGCTATCTCTGTCTCTGTCTGTCTGAAACTTCCTTCCTACATGCCTAACGATTGTATCGCCACCCATTGCAAATCTTTAAATTAGTGCATAGGCGCTGCAGAAGCCAGCACAGATACAGTATTTAGTTATTCAGACACTCAATATATTGCCTTCCAACCAACTCACGAGGCCGCTTAAGAACTCTACTTCAAAACTTTAACCTCAAGACTGTTCTATTTAACCGGGGTTGGGACTCGGGAGTATTCCTGAGTAAATAATCTTGAAGAGGCGCTATATAAATCTCTTTGAAACCAATGAATGAAAAGACTAGTTGGACAACTGTTGGAATGCATTCGTGTATGAGTCCATTATCCTTCCTGGTGAACACGCTTATGCCTTCTAATGCCCGCTATTAACATAGCACAGTCGTCGAGCAGTGCGTGCCAACTGTGAAGGAGGCCAACTACACCGAAGTGGCGAAGTGGAAGCTACGACGATTGATGGCGTGATGCTGTCGTCGATACACTTTGATACAATCCTCTTTGTCACGCGCCTCTTAACGGTGCCAGTGCCGATGGTCGTGCTATGCATGGGGTACGAGTTTCATTGCACGGGCATTCATCTTGTTATACACTGTCTGATCTGTCATCCTCTGTCTTCCTTCCTGGTCTGCTGGGTCTCTTTCTCTGTGTCTCTCTGCAGGTTGCTACTGTCTCTTGGGTTCCTCTGATTGTGTCTCCTGCGCTCTTCTTAGGTCGCGTGTGTTGCATGTTAAGAGTTTGCCTCTCCTTTGCTCTCTGTCTGTCTGTCTCTGTCTCTCTGTCGCTCTGTCTCTGTCTTTGTAACTGTCTCTGTCTCTCTCTGTCTCTGTCTGTCTCTCTCTGTGTCTGTGTGTCTCTCTGTCTCTGTCTGTCTGTCTCTGTCTGTCTCTGTCTCTGTCTCTGTCTCTGTCTCTGTCTATGTCTCTGTCTCTGTCTCTGTCTGTCTCTCAGTCTCTGCCTCTCTCTGTCTCTCTCTGTCTCTCTGTCTGTCTCTCTCTCTCCCTCTCTCTTACTACTATCTTGCTCTTGATTATGGCTTCTCGCTGTCTGTCTATCACTGTCTATGTGCTTGCAATGGTTGTTTGTTCATCTGTTTCATTGTCTGTTTATCTATCTGTCTGTTTGTCTGCATCTGTCTCTGTACATTTGTTTATGTCTGTCTGCCGGTCTGTTTGCCCGGTCGTCTCGATCTTTCTCTCTCTCCCTCACTTGAATCTGTCTGTTTCTGCTCGCGAAGAACAGTAATTACGACTTCTAAGAGCAAACTTAAGAACCGTCCTGGGACGGTAGGTGCAACTACCATCTCGACCATCAGCCACTACAACGGAAGACACTTTCATCTCGACCATCAGCACCCACTACACAGCGACTCGACAAGACAACTGCCACGTTTAATCCAGCACGAAGCAAGCAATATTATTGCTTCCCATAAGCCTAGACGGCTTACACTTGAGCCCTAACAATTGGCTACAGATTTAATGGTCATCAACGGCCGTCTAATAGGACTGACGTCGTTGTCTAACCGTTAGCATGTCCAACCACCAACTCCAAGATGATGGGTTCGAAGTCTCGCATAAACAGAACTATGCGTATTGCTTGCCTATACAGAACTATACGTATTGCTTGCCTAAACAGAACTATACGTATATTGCTTGCCTAAACAGAACTATACGTCTTGCTTGCCTAAACAGAAATATACGTATTGATTGCCTAAACAGAACTATACGTATTGCTTGCCTAAACAGAACTATACGTATTGCTTGCTTAAACAGAACTATACGTATTGCTTGCCTAAACAGAACTATAGGCCTACGTATTGCTTGCCTAAACAGAACTATACGTATATTGCTTTCCTAAGCAAAACTATACGTATATTGCTTGCTAATTGGACACCCTAATTTTTAAACGGGACTATGGTACGTTTAGAATTTGCTGTTTGTACGTCCACAGCCTTTATGTTAAACATGCATCTTTGTAAATTTTTTGCCTACCAGCGAAGATGAATTAATCGCTGAAAGAATCATTCAAAATTTGCGTTGTACTTCAACGCTCAAAGCGACTCAACAGCCTAATGTGTCTATGCGAGCCTTTAAAACTTTCAAGAAACTAGAAGCACTAATTAGTACTAATACCCTTCTAGACTATATAGATCTTTCGCAGTTGAAGTAGCAAAAGTACAATACCGTAACGTATAGACATGTATTGTACACAATGATGTCTCATTGCCTCACACATAACGAGAACACATCGTGGTCGTGTCACTCTTCGGCCGTATTTTCCCTCGTATTGTATAAGCGCAGGGCACCAGCTTATTAACGAGCGTTGCCCCCTAATCAATAGCATAGGCCTAAGCTATAGCCTAATCAGTCTTATGGACAGAGAATAATTAAAATTAATTCTACAGTGTCTCCATTTGCCGCATTCAAAGGTTCTAGTGAGCAGCCGCAGAGTGTAGGCTGTTATTATTCAGTTTATTCTCGCCTAACATGTCAGTAAGGAGCTTTAAGTTACAAATCCTGGCTGTCACAAAGCGATGACGGATCACGCTGTGACATGTCATCTAATTATTCCCTCCAGGGTCAAACCTTGAGGACGAAAATAATATCTTACAGCGCATGTTAGCGCATGTCCAGAAGCTATGTCTGCGTTGGACCCATGCATGAACCAGCTGGAATTGCTTTTCTCGAGAGCCACGACTCGAGCTGCTCTGTTGTCCCTTCCACAGTTTCTTGAGTTCACAGGTTCGAGTCGGAAGCGCCACTAATGAGTTTATTCATGAAATGGCGCTATATAAATGTCAGATTACAATTACAATTACATCATTCGCATCACAATACTCTCTGTATACAGGTGTGTGTGTTGCCGTACAATGCAATTTCGTGCAGTATTCCATTGCTAAAATGCATATTACTACGCCTTTATGTTCTGTTATAAACAATCAATAGCTGATAGGTTAACTTACCTGTTGAACGTTTATTTCTTAGAGTATCGAAGTTGACATGTGCAGATATCACCACGAATGATCTCTCAACGTTGTATCTGATTCACGTATAACGTCCAACACGTTCTAAATCTCTTACTATTACAAAACTTATCGGGAAAATTTATGTATAGCTTACAATAGGTATGCCCATACGAAAATTAATTTCTCCAGAATTAGGGACTCTCAGCTAGACTACCAATGCCTTTCTCGCACCAGAGGAACCCGTCTTTGGAAGCGTACAGATATCGGAACCGTTTACCATAATTATAGCGAACGCTCTGTTGTGGTCTATTTGTGAATTACTGTAGTCATTACTGCTCAGCAGAGTTCCGATCTGTCCAGCCGACCGTTGCAATCCTGTTTTAGAAACTCCCATCCGACCGACTCTTCAATACATACGTGTCATGTATCCTTAAGTTGAAGTTCAGTCCAGTTGCGCGTCTCCCGTTCTATAGCTACAGTCTCGGTAACTCCGCAACTGTTCGTTCCCCGACAATGCCAGTCCCAAGCCTGGATGAAGGAGGAGGGCGACGCTAATGATCCTTGTTATCACACAGTGTCGTTAATCTGAAACTACTACAGTCTGCTCGTCTTCGTAGATTGGTCCGCAGTGCATGGAGAGAGAAACGCCGTCGGGGAGTGTGCAGGGCAATCGTGTGATAGGGCAATGAAAGCCATCGACCAGCATTCAATACAGGACTCATCCCTATACACGGATGGAGCCGCTGCTGATGCCACTAGTGCTGCTGATGCTAGTGCTGCTGCTGCTGCGGTCGGTGCCAGCGCTGATCCTATTTGCACGTCGATGCACGACGTTCCGGCGACTGGGCATCCGCTGCTGCTCTGCATTCGACCGCCATATAAATCCAGATCCTCGTCGACGACCTCCTACCCATACCCCCCCTTTGATACGTCCGCTAGTATCTTCCGTTCGTCCATCTCTTTGTCTGTCCATCCGTCCTTCTCCCTGTATGTCTGTTTGTACGTCTGTTTATCCTTCCGTCTGTCCTTCTCCCTGTACGTCTGTTCCTGTCCTTCTCCCTGTCCGTCTGAAGTCCGTCTGGTTATCCTTCTGTCTGTTTGTCTTTTGCGTCTTCGGGGTCTCGTCCAAGGGCGACGGAAACGCGGCATGTCTCGCGAAGGTCGCTCCTTTGGCGGAGCTCAAGGGCGGCATCCACCCGTCCACCCACCGTAGCGTATATATACCCTGTGCAGGGCTATAATACACCAGTTGCGACTCAAGGACGGAAAGAGATTCGGGAGATGGATGGTTTCTTTCCGAAAACCAACGCAGGCAAAGAAGGGCAGGCAAACGGACATAGGAACATAGAAGACCAATATATCAAGCAGGCAGATTGAGGGATGAAACTGAAGGACTATAGAGGATGGACAGATGAATGACAAAGAGATAGACATACAGACAGACAGACAGACAGGTAGACAGGCAGACTGACTGACAGAAATACAAACATGCGTACACACACACACACGCATACATACCTACATACATACATATATACATACATAGTTACATAGTACATACATACATACAAGCAGAAAAAAATAGGCAGACAGACAGACAGAATGAGTAAATGACTCACTGACAGAAATATAAACATACATAAAATCATGCATACATACATACATACATACATACATACATACATACATACATACATACATACATACATACATACATACATACATACATACATACACATAGAGGGCAGAAAAAACAGGCAGACAGAGAGATAGACAGAGAAAAAAAAATGCATAAATACACACACACGCACTCATACATATACACATGCAAACATACATACAGACAGACAGATGAAGGGAGCTTCAAACAAAGGTAGACAGACATAGACATAGACACCCGGAAGATGGATGGACGGAGAGAGAGGGTGGGGCGGACAGTGGATGAAGCGAAGCCAATTATGACTGCATCTGGGCGTTGCAATGGCCGCCGCGGCGTTGGATACGTGCTGTGAAATTATTAGGCCATTAGAAAGTTTGGCAGTTGCGATCGATACGTATCGTCGTTGGTAATATGTGGTCTGAGCGATGGCACGAAATGTAGATCGCTTCTATTTGTGTTTATATGAAGAGCGACAGATAGAGGCAGAGAGAGAGAGAGAGAGAGAGAGACAGACAGACAGACAGAGACAGACAGACAGAGACAGAGAGACAGAGAGAGACAGAGAGACAGAGACAGAGACAAAGACAGAGAGACAGAGACAGAAACAGAGACAGAGACAGGAGACAGAGACAGAGAGAGACAGAGACAGAGACAGAAACAGAGAGACAGAGAGACAGAGACAGAGACAGAGAGAGAGACAGACAGGACAGAGACAGAGACAGAGACAGAGAGACAGACAGACAGAGACAGACAGAGATAGAGAGACAGAGAGACAGAGACAGAGACAGAGACAGAGACAGAGACATAGAGACAGAGACAGAGACAGAGAGACAAAGAGAGGAAGATAGATGGACAGAAAGACGTTTCTTTCCTATTAGGGGATGTCACAGTCACAGTCTGCTAATAAATGGATGGCCTTGTATCGAATATCTGACAACGTTACATTCCTACAGAGGTTGTTCCCTTCACGCTCAGCTAACCACCAGAGAGAAAATTCGTTACTCAGAAGAACCCGATAGCAGTTCAACTACATGCAATGTCCATTGCATATGTATGGATGTATGTATGTCTGCAATTGTACATGTATATACGTAAGCAAATCTATGCATGTAGTCTGTGTGTATGTATGTATGTATGTATGTATGTATGCTTTGATTTATTCAGATTTATAGAATATGCCTATAGAATGAATGCTATCTTAACGTTTACAAACAATGTGCTGTTTTCAACTTATCCATAAATACCCATAACCTGCAGTCCAGAGATCGCTTGTGGCGATTTCCCGACATATCTATGTTTTGAAAAGTAATAAATAATTGCAATAGTGAAGCATTAAGACAGATCTTTGTTGAGAAAGATAAGTATTCATAAGCCGAGAGAGACAGAGACAGAGAGAGAAAGAGAGTCAGACAGACAGAGAGAGACAGAGAGAGAAACAGAGAAGAGAAAGAGAGATCAGAGACAGATAGAGACAGAGAGAGACAGAGACAGAGAGAGACAGACAGACAGACAGACTAACAGACAGAGACAGACAGATCCACATCACGAAACGTTTCATTATCCATTCAACGCTCGACGCCAATAAATAGGAAGCATCCTTAACATGTCCAGAGTCTGTCCAGGTTCTGTCCTGTGTCCATTCTGCTTCTGAATTGCTTCTGTCCTGCTTCTGTCCTGCGTCTGTCCTGCCTTCTGTCTGTGCCTTCTGTTCTGCTTCTGTCCTACGTTTGCGCCGTTTTTGTCCTGCTTCCGTCCTGTTTCTGTCCTGCTTCTGTCCTGCGTCTATTCTGCTTCTGTCATGCCTCTGTCCTGCGTCTGTGCTGATTCTGTACTACTTCTGCCCTGCTTCTGTCCTGCGTATATTCTGCTTCTGTCCTGCCTCTGTCCTGCGTCTGTCCTCTGTCTGTCTGTCCAGCCCATGTCATGAGTCTGTCCTCCGTCTGTCCTGCCCCTGCCTCTGTTAGAGCTCTAAGCTGCCCTTTCGGGACCATTTTGTGCATCACAGCTCTGGCTCAGCGCAGCCGAACACTGCATGGAGCCGCCGCCGAGAGAACAGAGAAACCGTAGCATGGCACAGAGAAGCCACTAATTTCTACGCTTGATTAAACCGATTCGCCGACGTTGAATCGAGCGTCCAAAGTTACATCAAGGAAGTCATCAGCTCCCCAGAAATGACATTATTTCCGAGGTAATGACTTCCACAATTCAGCGCACAAACAGCTGTAACATATACATACACCCATATGTACACACAACGAGCTCTTATACATAAATATATAGTGGTGGTGCTGTATAATATATGCTGTATATAATATTATATATATATATATATATAGCCTATTACTGCAAACTGCTTCCATTACAATATCTGACATAATGTAGGCTATTTGTGTCGTGCTATAAATATTTACTGATTGCATATACGTACATATATGCTATTTATATTGTATGATATATTATGTCTATATTGTGATATTATGTGTACACAGCAGATATATAAATATATAGCATGCATATTATATCATATATATATATATATATATATATATATATATATATATATATATATATATATATATATATAAGAGCATCTCATCATTCCTCGGCCTAGACTTCGGCGGCCGGTCGTATCTCTTGACGTAATCGCCAATCACAATCCAGTCTCTGAAACCTCGGGCGCTCATACTCCGAAGTCTGATGGATCTAGTATCCCTCCCTGCCTCCCTCTCTCCCTCTCTGACTCTCCCTTCGTCCGCCCAGTCTCTTCTAACCGGGAATATTCTCTGGCGTTTCATCAGTCGATGGTCGATTTTTCTGGGAGGGGGAGAGTGTGGCGGAATTGCCGGCGACGCTAATTGCCGATGGACTCTATATCCTGTCTCGCGCCTAGGTCGCGAGTTGCGTGACAGTCTTGAGATATGCACTCTTCGCTTACTCCTCCTCAGTTTCCGAAAGACAGATATTTAAAAATCAGCAATGGTCTGTATGCTCTGCATGGATAAACTGTATATTGTAAATAGCGATGAATACGGATCATAGATTTGCACAATCTCCTGATCCTGACATGCAGTACTCAAACACCACGATATATAGATATGAATATAAATATATGTATTTTATACAATATATCATTCTGAACTTCATTCATTCTTAACTTACCCCACGTCGTCTTTTTCATTCTGTTGCCCGTGTCGCCTCTGACCCATATTTTCCTTCCCATCAATTCTTTTTAAATGCTCCCATTATCCTCTTTCGCTTCCCCTCCTCAAAAATATTTTTCTAGACTTATCCAACCTCGTGTTCCCCCTCTTTCTTCGTCATCTCGTTCTTCTCCTGGTCTTTATGTTTTTGTCTTTTCTCCTATTTCTTCTTCCTTTCTTTTACCTATTTTAGTCTTCGTCCTAGTTCCTCCTCATCTCCGTGTCCTTCTTCACCTCCTTCCTTTTCCTCTTCCTCTTCTTCCTCTTCCTTCCCTTTCCCGGCCGGTGTTATTGATTGGGCTGGAATTGGGCGTCAGTCGAGAGGCCTGTGCGTCAAGCCAGCCGGTCCTTCCAGCAACGAAGCGTTGAAGAAGAGCATCTCGATTTCTGCCGATAGGTGTTCAAAAGGACGTCATGCAAGAGCTATATATATATATATATATATATATATATATATATATATATATATATATATATATATATATATATATTATATATATATGCAGAAATAGGTCTACAAAATCCCCACACTGATTCTGACTATATCCGCCGACTGGGATACAAGAGAATCGCAGATTATTTCACTCTTATCCAAACGTGTTTCCCGTTGCTGAAAAAACAAATCGCACACCAGTTTAACTTGTATGCAGCTGAGGAAACATTCTCCAGATTTTTTAAGTCGCTTCTGTTTAAATCTGTCAGGTAGATACGTTTAGCGCCTTCGTGAGGTTCTGGTAAGGCGCTATATAAATGGCCATTATACATACATACATACCTTATACATTCATACAAGGTAAGATTGGAAGGTAAGATAAAGTAAAGTATGGTAATACAGAGAAAGGTAAGATGTAATTATCACACCTGTTTAATTTTATTCTTCTGGATTCTGTGCCTGACAAAACCATCGAATTAAACACGTAGAGCTAATGCAACAAATGAAAAACTATTTATTACTAATCTTAAGGCTCAGCAAATACCTTGAATAGGAAATTTCAAAATTGTTCAACCCGAACTCAGAAGTTAAATATCAACAAAGGAATCGAATGTTCGAGCTGAACGTCGTCGAACAGATGCATTTCTTAGGAGCTATGTTAGAATTTACCCCTCAATACCTTCTGTGGTTTGTTCTGAAATTCTATTTGCCTATATCCCTATGACCGAAAGCCAAGGAAACATAGCGAGTTTTGAGCCGCTTTTTAAAGGAAAGACGTGAATTTGAGCTACGAAGAGATAGGCTCAGATAGCGGAAGTCGATTCCATTCTCTGGGGCAGAGGCATGGAATGCACACGAGCCCATAACTGTTCTGCATCGGGGCTAAGCTAAAAGACCCGTACTTGATGATCGTAGGCAGCGTGTAGGAATGTAAGTAGTTAGTAGCGTAAGACAGGGAAGTGTGTTGGCGGTGAGGGATTTGTAGGCCAAACAGTTCAATTAAATTTTTTATCCTGAACTCAAAAGGAAGCCCGTCCGACCGATCCTACTCATGGAGTAGGACTAATGAACACCGATCGCCAATTGTATAGTCCATAGAGTCGGCCCAACGTTGTCAGTGGCCGCATGGGTCCGAGCACACCCGTCCGACCGATCGGTCGCCCGGTTGTTGTCACGCAGGACGGCAGCCAAGTTACCGAGCGGATAATCTTGTTCATAATGGGACACGCAGTTATATGAAAGAACACTTCATTAGCCTAACTGTGTGTCTCATTACTAAGTCTTATTGATCAACCATTGTAAGTGAACTGAAATTGTTTCTCAGTAATACAGGTCAGTCCAGCTCGTCAATCCAATGGCTACTCTACACTGTGTCCATGCGTTGGCATACTTACATGTACGAATCACAAGAGTCGGCCTCATTAACATCGTTTGCAAGTATGACAGCTGTCAGTTAGTCTATTTATCCACACAGCTTTTGTTACACAGATTGGCATCTCAAGTTCATACACGTTTTACTTTACGAATTATACACGGAGAATTACTCTTATATTAACGCTATTGATAATAACCAGAAGTTTATAAGGTCTACATGTGGAACCCCATGTTCAGGATCTGTACGGTCAACACCAGTCCATACGGCAACAAGACACACAGGTTGACAAAATGAATAGCCTCATCTTCAGCAGGGACTGATAACTGCGCTTTGAAGTTCTCTATTGTTCCTGCGCAGCTTGTTACTTCGTCGCAAGTCTTTAATGATCCCGTTTTCCGCCGTTTCAACCGTTAGGCATTCACCAGAAGAATGTCTGATCTCCAGTGTTTACCGACTGTGTTGGGCAATTAATTCTTCGGAAAAGGGGATAATAATTCACAGAGCGTGATACGATGACTGGGGCAGATGTCAACACGATTGAAGCCGCTGAAAGCTGCACCGTTGAACGCCAAGACGTCACTAATGGAAACGTCACAGCGGGGTTAGATAGATGTCGCCAAGCGCAGGGAGCTGCAGAGCTATCTGGGTATATTTCACAACCGGAGGCAAATTAGATAAATTTCCGTCTTCTCCTTTGGGCGGCTTACACAAAGAATAAAATTATGATGTATAATTTTTAAATACATCATAGGGCATAAGTTACTTATAAAAAATTATTTATGTTATATTATTTTGATGATTAGTATGAGAAAAAAAATTATAAAGTCCAATTTTAACCCGAAATTGCATTGTCCTTTCTAATGGTGCGTCAATTCAACATTACGTTAGGGTAACAGCTGAAGCGCTGAACTGATGTTTTAAATTTTTAGATCATTAACTTACATATATCCATTGCTCCATATGGTTTTTATTAACTTAATAACGAACTAAATAATTAAAAAATAAATAAAACCCCCTGTCTTCAAATATTGCTTACAACTCCGTTACGAATGGGTTTCTGCCATCTGTGGAATAAATTGAAAACTCAATTTTTTTGAATTGACATCTTCTATAGCAGGGAACATTTCTGCATTGATTTTACCAAAAAGAAATCAATATGGATGTTTGCTTCTGTTGACAATTTGCGGAAATTTATCCGGTAATGTTATAGTATAAAAAAGATTTACAACTCCGTGACGGTAATTATTGCATTTTGCGTGTATATATAATTTTTTCTTTCAAAAATAATATTGAAACTGACAGCCTGGCCACTATAAACTCACTATTTTTTATATCTTAACTCGCCCTGTAAGCGTGGAGACCTAAATATGAATATTTTACAACTCCGTTACTTTATTTTTCTATTACAATGAATTTATTTAATGGTACATGTAGATAATTTATCGTCCTAATAATTTATTTTGCTGTGTAATAATTTAATGCACACTTAATACCAATTAATCACTAATTATAAATAGTGGCGGTATCTTGTAATGTGTATTTAGTACGTAACGGAGTTGTAAATATTTAGGAATCAAAGTTGTATGTGTTTCACATAGTAAAAAAACTAAAATGAAAAATTACGCCAAATCTGTCAAATTTAAGCTCTGCTCAATATTAAGTATGCTTCAGCACTGCTAGTAAAATATTTGTGTAAGAAATTTTTAAATTTTGCATGACTTTATTTTTTCCTAATTCTATTTCTGAATTTGCCTCCGGTTGTGAAATATACCCATCTATACTCTGGGGAGCTGATATGCGCTGTTCAGACTTGTTTAGCAACCGCAGCCTGACTTCTCGCTTCTCCTACCAATAGCAATATCTGGCTTTTTGACTGTATTATGCCTACGGTTTCACCGGACAATGAAGATTGAAAGAGTAACTCAATCCTTCAACAACCGTGTTACTACTTACGTCTGTTGTAGTTTTCAAGCCCAGCGTGTCAGGTTCTAGAATACGGCATGAGACTCTAGGGTCTAGGCTGTCAACTTACTGACCTTTCGTAAAGGCCAGGACCGTATCTCAGGGAAGGTCAGAAAGTGAGAGGAGCTCAAGTTATGAAAATACTACAGAGAAAGGATCACGTTCCATGCCGAACTGGCTTCGATAATGGGCTGGGACTGACTACAATTTCAATTTTCAATTGCGCAAGACGTTGATTGATTTGTTACGCAGTATGACAACGGCGTTATATAAATCATTAGATACCATTCAGTTTATGGCAGATATTTTGAGATGTAACAATTCTTCTGCAGTTTGGGATGATCGTGATAATGAATCTAGAGTGCATGCCAAGACAGGTTCGTCAGTGAATTACTAGAAGAGAAGAGTATGATATAATGGAGCTAAGTCCAGAATTTTTTTGAAAATGCAACTGTGGGTTATGAAAGTGTTAATCAAGACATTATCTCGGCGTTCACACCTGCTCAGAAGTAGGATGTCCACCCTGCTTAGGTTGATGACAGAAGTCTAGATCAAGAAGCACGATTGATTTCGATGATGTTCTCAAAGATTTTGCAGTTAGTATAAGCCTGCCAAGGCTAAACAAGTTTTGTTTTGAGTTTTTGCTAAACGTTGTAGTATTGTATAATTGGTTAATTGTCAATATAGGCCTACAGCGTTTCTTTTTTTAAATGTTCGTTAAATTTGAAACATTTTAAAGGGCGATTCCTATCACTGTATACGTGGGCGCCAAAATATCTAACTAATTATACATAGGGCCTACACGAACTAATGATTGGAACAGTGGCGTAACGAAGGGGAGCAGAGGGGCAACCGCACCCGGTTGCCCTCTGCTCCCCTTCGTTACGACAAGGGGCGCAAACTTAGCTTTCAGTGGTACACAGTACTATGACAAGAACGAGTAAAAGTCAATAAGAAAATTAAAAAGGGGCGCAGTCATCAAATCTTGCCCATGGGCGCTGAAACCCTTCGTTACGCCACTGGATTGGAAACTTCCCTTTCCAATTGAAATCGCACAGGACTTGAGCAAGACTGGTTAAGCCAAGTTAAGCCAAGACAGAATGAACAAATCTACAAAAGCCAGGCCACGACAAGCCAAGCAAACACGAGCTTATCTATATCGATACCTTGAGTTCAAAATGAAAAAGTCGATCCGATTTGCCAAAAAAGCGTGTAAACACCTGTTCTAGTGTTCGTTACAAAGACTAGATTTTCAGTCGAAGAATAGGCCAACAACAGGTCCTGCCGAAAACCGATTGTATGGCCAGCGTTTTTCGCGCGAACGAATGGAACAAGAGGCGCTTCCATATTTTGCCACTTTGTTGATTTCTGATTTCATATTGTTGACTCGAATCGTTTTCATGTTGACACGAAGAACACCGATCGCCAATCGTCGGTCAATAGACCGGGGCCAACGCTGTCGTGAGGGACCGCCTGGGTCCGAGAGCACACCCGTCCGACCGATCGGCGGTCGCCCGGTCGGTTGTTGTCACGAAGGAGGCAGGCAGCCCAACTTGACGAGCGGATAATCTCTTTGACGGAGCCCGACAATACGTTTGGGAAGACTTGGCAGTGGGGCCTTTGTCGATGCGTACACAGTCCAACAAAGGCATCCTTAGCCGCTCGCCTGCGGGCGGCCCACCGCGAAAGACCTTGGGGTGTCAATGGCACTTCAGGGCGGCGGTCGGAGCGTGTGTGCCGACGTGGCTAATGGTCGTACCCGGTGTGAGGTATTACACATGATAATATATATAAATAATATATATATATACACATATAATGTATATATATATACATATATTTTATATAATGTATATATATACACATATATAATGTATATATATACATATAATATATATATATATATATATATATATATATATATATATAATTATTCGACCATGTTTAACAGTGAAGGCGCAAGGGCGACGTGAAAAGACCCGAACCGTCTTGTTCAAACAGCCGATGAACGTTGAATCGAACAGCGTTCGACCGGGTTCGACCCGTCATAATGGGTGTATCATTTGAATCGGAAGGGCGCACAATCCGCACACGACGCCGAGGATGGACGGACGGACGGACGGACGGTGGACGATTGGCTTAATCTAAGCCCAGCACCGAGCGAACGACGACGACACAATGAATGAATGCCAGAAATCGACAAAGAATCATTGAACACGAACGACCTGTGAATCAGAACACCAGTTGAATTATTCTACCCTTCCCCTCTGTTTATCCCCTCCTCTTTCGCTCGCTGTCTGTCTGTCTGTCTGTCTGTGTCTATGTCTGTCTCTATCTCTATCCTGTCGTCTGAGTAAAACAAGTCAGAAGGATGGCTACATTGTACGAAAAAGACGGAAATTACTCTAACCTGGTGCAATCTCATGCAATCTAATCTGGCCTAGTCTATAACAGTCTGGACTATAATAGGCTACTAGTTTTTTTATGGTCCAGTTTAAACTATAATATATTGCTATTATGATCTAATCTAGTTCATTATTAATTTCCTTTAATCGTTGCTAGTGTAATAGTTTCTATCCAGTCAAGTCCACTCTAATGTTATCGATATAAAGGAAACTGGAACTTCTCCTTCACTGGTTCCTATCACCCCAATGACCCCGTGGTATGGATTTCTTCAGAAATACTGAAGCTGCTGGCCTTGCACACTTCTCCCGATCACAACACGCACCTTAGCGACAACCACAACAATAATAACATCCTGTTGAGCAACACGCACGCACGAATGACCGCGCATCGAACCCATAGCGTTCAAAACACCCGATCGGCTGAAATCCGCAAAGGCATTCCAGGGAAATGAGAGGTTGTCCATAGGAATCTTTCATGTGAGACGAACCAGTCATGCGAGACGGACCCACTAACTGCCCCACAGATTCAAACCACTCGTCTTCCGTAGCCCAGCATCTGCTTCTAAATTACTGTTCCTACCGTCTTATACACGCGATTACGACAAGCACCGATACGACCCCCTACGCTGGCAGAACGGACCGCCGCGGTGGGTAGCGAAGAGGGGCGTCCTTGCCCGTAATAACACCCCTCCAACCGCCGCCCGGAATATCGCAACACCCGTAGACCGTGATAATTGGACGAGACCTGCAATTTATTGTTCTCTGCCGCCATAGAGAGGACGTTCTGACGCATCCCATCAAAGCCCGCAATGTACTCAAACAGTAGATTTTAGAGGTTTTTTTATGATAGGCCTATTCGTTTTATTGACTCACCAGATGACAAACCACATCATAGCTTAGTTAAGAATGTTTAGTTTTAAATTTGTTGGTTGGCTTGGGTGATTGATATAGGGGGCCTATCTGTATAAAGAAAGTATTAATGTCTTCAAAGCAGTAGACATAGGGCCTACTGTAACAGTCTTGCAAGTATTAGTTAGAAGCGCGACAGATGCTATCTTAAATGTATTAAGTTAATGTCTTAAAACAGCAGAACAGAAACAGGAACAAGATGAGCAGGAACAAGAAAGTTTAATCTTCATTAATTTTGTTGAATCAGTTATCGGCATCATTTATCGTTATCAGTTATAGTTATCAATTAGGCCTATCGTTATCAGTTATCGTCATCAGTTGCCTATAGGGCCTACTATTCTAGCGGAGATGGGTGTAGGCCTAGGCCTATATGAATTAACTCGTTTCTTTTCGATCGTACGTTAGGCTATAGGCTAGGCTATGTATCCAAAACCTTTCTCATGCTTAGTCCGAGCCATGGTATGTTTCGTTTAGGCTATGCAGCCTACCAAGCACTTCTCGGTCTTCCGCCTGCTTCTGTTTCCATAGCATCAAGCATGCAGTTGAGATCTTGTTGGGATCCTTCCTGTCAAATGGCATTCTTTCCTCATGACTTTGCAATGGGAATTTTCGTTGAAAACTGAATGTGAGAGCAGTTCTGCTGATATATATCCAGCAGATCTATTTCATAGCCTATCCATGACAACAAAGGCCCTACTTCAGTGCACCTCTAGGGAGTCGATTTGATAACCCCATGAAAACAGAGAGATTGCCGCGATTGCGTCGAGGCAAATTAGTATAGCCTAGGCTATTATGGTATCGTCTTGTAGCCTATAGGCCCTATAATGGCCATCTTACAAAAAGAAATCAGTGCGAGTTTTAGATTTATAGGGCAGCGCTGCGGGATCCAGGTTGGGAGGTGTAGAGAAATTTATTGCCACTTAAATTACAGGTGTGTAGCGCTAGAAAAAAGCTGGCGCTACAGACGCCCAGTTTGCGTAATTACTGTTGAAGCCAATATGGCGGCGTTTAGACGGTCCGTCCAACACCTGCGCCAAACATTTTCCGACGAAACCTGGTCACAGATGACAGTAGCAAAACGGACATTTGGGAGATAGGGGAGTGAAACGAATGGTGAGCTGGCAGCGGGTCGATGATTGCGACTAATTCAGGTTCACGACCGGTCCGCTTCAAATAGCCGGGTTCGACATAACGAGTTGGTGAAATATGGTCGCGACTAAGACCGTATGACACCCGAAAGTGACCGGTCGTCGGATAATGATACGGTTCGGACACGATTTGAGCTGCGTCCCGGACAAATGAAATGTCACGCTGCAGTCTTTTCAACGACCAGCGTTTTATTTGTGGGATAAAACGCAGTGGCTGATGCACTGTGGACGGCGTAATTAAAGTCTGTCGATATTAGTCATAGATGTGGAGACCTTTCGACCTCTCCGAGAGTTCGTTGATTGATCTTGAAGGGAAGAAGACTGGGCTACGTTGAAGCTTCAGTGGCCAAGACGGACTTTGCCAGCTGTGGAGTTTAAATTGGTGGGCCTATAATGGATCAAAAAGCCATACAAAACTAACCGTTGACAAATAGGCCTCCATTTACGGAGGTCTTTTACGCACGGTTTTCTCTATTTAATAATCGACTAGCTAATTGCATTTAGGCCTAATTGTGCGTCATAATTCTTAGGCTAATAAACCACCGAAGTGAAGTACAGTGCTATTAGCCTATACTGCAGCATGCTTACGTAGGCCTACGTGGGGCCTTTGATCATTTAAGTGTTGGTTCTATGGTCATACTATAGGCCTACAGTAACTACACAAGCAATAGGCCTACATATGCTATAATATCGAGGCTTCTAAGAAGAGCCCTTCTGTCGTCCTGCAGTCCCGTCTTTCGTGACGGTATCTTTATAGCAGGACATCTTCTGTTAATAAACAAATGCAAATTGAAGCTTGCAAATAATCATTAGAATCATCGTATTAATTATAATTAGAATCACGTCTTTCAATATATTCGAACATAGGCCTAGCCTAGGCTATGTATATTAAACACGGTTTTTATATAGCCGCGGAATGGCCTACACTCTGCTCCTTTTCAATAATTGAAACGAGCAATTCACTGAGTTGATCCGGTGACTCCGGTCAGATCCTTTACCCGTTTGAATGGGTGCCAACGACATTTAAGAGCCCCAAGTACGGACTATGCTACCCCGAGATAATAGACTCAACTCTTTTAAAATAGCCACAAAGCCCAAAATCGGTGTGCGAACTGGGATCCTTGCACTCAAGGGCGCATGATGTAGGCTAGCTGTATACAATGTACCCCAGCTAGCGAGACCAATAGTTTATAGCAGCTTTTTCTTACAATTGCCAAAAGCAGAGGGCAACGAACTTGAGTGTTTTTGTTGTTCAGTACTAATCAACGACTGACCGTCTTCATTTTGAATCTTATGGTCAGTTGTTGATCATTTCAGGGCATTGGTCTTTGCGTAGAAACCTTGGTCTATACAAACTAATCCGTACAAACAATTCGTACGAATAGGCCAAAGTTGTTGCGGCGAAGGACCCTCGATCTATTATAGCCGAATGCTGTCAAGAGTCTTGAGTCTTGTAGTCTCGAGAGGCAAAATCACACCGGGTAGAATAATGTGGCTATAAATTCGGATAGATACATTCATCTAATATAATCTGATCTAATCTGATCTAACGACTTCTGTAGCGCCGTTATAATAATATCCAACACGAGAGAATTATAGACGATGGTCGTCATGTGAAACCATGGTTAAGATCACAATCCGTTGGAAAGATGCGGTTGCAATCAGAGGTGTAAAAACCAAGTTTTTTTCAAAATGAAAAGTTGGTTTTTTGTTTTTTAGTTTTTTTTTTTGGTTTTTGTTTTTAAGATTTTCCTATTTTGGATCATAAACTCAGAAAAATGGCACAATACTGTTCAAATTAATCAGAGCTTATAAATGAAATTAACTAGAACAGTACTAGATAGCTCTGGAAAAGTAGAACCGTAGAATGTCATATAACGAAATTAACAAAGACTATACAGCAATTGCGAAGAGAGTTGAAGAGACGCCATTTTTGGCATTTATAATTTCCAACTTTGTAAAAACCAAAAACCAAATTTTGCAGTTTTTTGTTTAAAAAACAAACCAAAAACAAAAAACACAAGCCTTTAACAACCCTGGTTGCAGTCCGATAAGACAGCCTGATATCCATTCAAAGGCGCAGATGTAGGCTAGTGACGGGTCTCGTCCGCTTAATTAAAGTGAGCATGGTCCAGGCGAAAGTCACTATAGAAAAATGTGCACATTTACATTTTAATTTGCTTAAAAGTAATTTCGAGTACTAACATATTCACAACACATCACAACAATTAGGCTACCGTTCCACAAATCGATGTAGGCCCTGCTATGTTTACATTGCTTTGTGGACACATTAACTGCCCGATTGCATTGTAATAGGCCTAAGTAATTCCTGGAAACAGTAAACAAAAACAATTCGCAATTGATTGACGTGCGTTGTCCAGTAGGCCTATCGATGTTCAGGAATTGTGGCCAACAGTATCATTATCAGATAGTAAGCCTATGTGCAGTTACTCGACGAAATTGTCCAGCATTCAGTTAGTGACACTGAAAGTTCAATCCAACGGATAGTGTCCTTGAGCAATTTAGCCACATTCGTTCATCCATTATTTAATTCATTCATTCATTTCTTCGTGCATTCATTCGTTATTTCGTTCGTTCATTCATTTACTCATTCGGTCATTCATTCGTTCGTTTAATCGGTTGACTGACTGATTGATTGAATGAGTGAATCACCAGTCACAAAATTTATATAGCGCCTTGTCAGGGGCATGCCTTTTTCACGCGCTCCACAAATTGACTTACAATAATTCCATCTGAGTTTAGGAAGCCAGTAGAAATAAGAAACAGTAAGTGGGCAATAGTAGATCCAGAGGATCACTCCCTTTATGGACCCCATCATACAATACAGTACAATACAACTTGTATTTATAACACGCCTTAATAAAACACAGCCTTACTCAAAGGACGCGTTACAATGTAGTTACTAATCATAGTACTTAGAGAAGAGATAAGTTTTAAGTTTAGATTTAAAATATTAATTGAGGATGATCTTCGGATTGGTTCTGGTAATCATAAACTCAGATTGCATGGGTCGTGA
>JACEVL010000533.1:432500-452500 GCA_020284085.1 Aporrectodea caliginosa | reverse complement strand
TAATTATATTGATAGGTCTCAGGAATAATTTTGAATATTGTGGTTGGCCATAGTATGTTTGATAGACTATAAGCCCCAATTAGAAAAATCCTTTGAAGAAAAGGAAACCAGTGCAACGATCCAAGTACAGCAGCTATATATGCTCGTATACATCTGGAAGCAGGTCTATCATAATATTACTCTAGCCAAAGAAATCTGAAGTTTTCAGTCTTTCAGATCTATATGGAAAGATATAATGTAATGTAAAGTAATTAAGATTAAATCAGGTAAGGTTAGGCAACGTTAGGTAAGTGGATTTGCCTCTACCAACAAAACTCCTCATTTGCCAGCAGTGGGTATATCTATTAGGAATCCTGACTAAAAATCCTGCAGCTTGCCTCATTTGCTGCACAATTCACCCTAACAGGCTACATCTCTAAATTTGCCCGTATAGATCTATCCACATATACGTGAGGGATACCTTGTTCTGGCTATATATATATATATATATATATATATATATATATATATATATATATATATATATATATATATATATATATATATATATATATATATATACTTCAATATACATAATTTAAGATTCAACTTTCATGCGGAACTGCTTGGTGGGAATTGCCCCACATCATCTTCACTGTTTATCTTCGCCTCGTCTGTTCCTGGCCGCAGGTCCCTTCATTCGGCCGATCAAGTTGCTCTTCTTATCCCCGGGTTCGTTCCTATACATTCACGGCAGGAGCTTTGCTTTCTTTCGTCCTGCAACAATTTTCCTCATAACGCTATAGAGCTGAGCTATATTGTCAGCGTATATCTTCCTCTGTTGCATAAGCGATTGAAATAATTATATTCTGTTTTAAGGATGGTTCTTCTTCCTGTATATAGTTGAGTCGGGAGCGCTACTGATGAGTTTTCCTTGAAGTTGCGCTTTACAAGTTCTCAATAATTTTAAGTTATGTTATTTTTCTATACGGAACCTTGGTAAATTATATTACTGGATTTTGAGGTAACCGTGCACATGTGCTCCGGACTGTTTACTCAGCTATCTGAGCGCTGTTTACTTACTAATTAACTTAGAATTTGAAACCATCTAGGCTAGCATAGGCAGCTCTTAGTAAGATAAAAAAAGGCGCTATAGTAAGTGCAGAAACATATATACTTACTTTACATTAAGTTACTCTACAAGATACCTTATCGTATGTTACTGTATCATATCGTAAGTTATCTTCCCATACCTTGATGTGTATGTACACTATATTATTCTAACCACACACACACACACACACACACACACATATATATATATATATATATATATACTTTGCCAAACTTTACATAATGAATTCCAATTATAAATGGCCTTTCCCTGTCTACAAACTTTACCACTGACATAAAATTCTCGTAAAACATCAAAGGGCAAGCCCACTGGAACCGTATAGAAAGTTGGAAGACATCCGTTAAAAATCAGGTAGACGCCCCATAGAAGCCCATCTGCAGCGACGCGTGTCCAGGTGGGCCATGCCACAGTCATCAGTCAACCACAGCAGACGACAGCACCTGAGCCCAGTCAAGCGTGACGAGACCGCGTCCCACCCTCTTTCCCATTGGTCGCTGGCCGACGTCAAACACGCGTGAAGCCCTTGTCAGCGAAGTCAAACCCCGGCCATAGAACCAGTAGAAACGGCGAGACTGACTTAACATGACTTGACACCGTTCGAGGTTAAAGAAGCGAACGCCGCTGCCGCCGCTGCCTTGGGGGACAACCGCAGACGGACCAGACTTCATCAGGGTCTCGCTGACGAACTAATTGACAACTTAAATCTTAGAATTCGGTCGGTGACGATATTATTCCTCAGAAAATCTCACCACAGCGGGATTTAATTGAACGGAAGCAGCAGATATAATAGAATCCAGGACGTGAATAGATGTCAGAAGAATGGACAAATCCGAATCAGTTCCGACTTCAAGTATGTATATTGACGTCAATGTGGCTCCTAAGACTAAGCCAATTATCTCGACTTATCTCATATTTATGATCTAAGCTAAACCTAAACCACTGCATACTTGACCTTTCCAAACTTATATTCTGTTGACTTATAGTTCTATTCACAATGTAATTCTTTTATCCTACCTTAGCGGCTTGATTATTGCAACTTTGATTTCACTCTATACTTTTTGTTCTGCTCTTTTAAGTTCATCGCCATACTATCCTCTTATCTTCTGTATGCTCTGCTCAACTCTATTCCACTCCATTTTATTCTACTCCATCCTAATCTGCAGAACTCTCTTTTATGTTTTAACTACTTCTTACTTTATATATATATATATATATATATATATATATATATATATATATATATATATATATATATATATATATCCATCAATTTATTATTGCTCCAAACATTGACAAAGTAACATTTCGCTGTACAAAGAACAAAGACCTGTTGGAAAACAAATGGGAACCTGCAGAAGGGACCATGCAGGGTCCCGCTGCAGGTTAGGGCCACCTATATACATAGTCTGTTGATAGATGGTTAACAGAGGTTATCTAGTATAGCTCATTCATATAATAAGTATATCTAGTACATGTATATTAACGTACTAGTACCAAGCATTAAACCTTAAGTAATAAAAAAAAACAGAATGGGGAATAGAACCAAACTAATCGTTCTGATGAGTTATCCATAGGCGTAACTGATGTTTAAATAGCTTTAAATTTGAGATACTGCGAAGGTCTTGCAATGGGATATATAATATTCTATTCCATTCCTCTGGGCCAACACATCTGATTGAGAATTTACGAGTGTTTGTACGTGCAAACGCACTTCTGTATGAAGCTAAATGAATGTCCGAGGCTATGGGCTATAGAAGTTGGCATGGGAGCTATAGGCAATGTGTTGTAGGTATATCGATGCATGAATTCATTAATCTGCAGTTGTTTGATTTGAGCAATTTTTAGAATCCCGAGCTGCAAGAATAATTGCTTTGTATGAGAATTATAGGGGTGGGGGGAGCCAGCTATTAATTTAACGACTTTATTGCAAGACATTTTATTCATTATATTCATTATGTGTTAATGTTATTCTAAGTTAATTTTAATTTTTTTAATTTTTCGCTATAATTTTTGTCTAGACTATTTAATCTGTTGTGTAAGTTATAAGTGCCGTTCTGAACCTATATCAGCTTGCTAATTGAACATTTAAGAACTTTAGAGTTTGATCGAGAACTTTCAACTTGCGTCAGCGATTCCAATTCACAAAAGTACTAACTTAATAACTATAATCATGATTATGGTCATTGCAGTTCTTAAGAATGTAAATCAAAAAGATTAATTCGGGATTCGAATCACATAAACTGCACGATTCGACTCATGCGCATACAGCTAAAATTTAAACAATCAAATTCATGAAAAATTATTTACATAATAACCTTTTACTACACTCAGTAGTCAGTTTTCAATATAAAGCAACCTGGTAGTAGTCTACTATAGAAATATCAGATGTTGACTATGTACTGCTACTAGTAAAGAGAGCTATAGTCCGCAAGACTGGGAACTTAGATTCTTTCTTAACCAAAGTACATACCAATGCATCATCAGCGTATAGAGTTGAACGTCTCTCCAAACACTGTCAGTTTTTTGTAAACTATATATAGATACATTCTACCTCAGCCCTCAGCCCCTTCGAGCTACCTAATTTTACATATAGAGTCTCTATGCATGGTCATCTCCCGACGTGCCACCGTCGTGTTATCATACCCCTGGGGACCTACCTAGGCTGATCCTGGTTTGAGTTGCTAATACTACAGCATATTAATCTGCTTAACTCCAACGTTTGCATTCATTCTTAATTCAATTAAATTTTAATTCTACACGTTTGTTTCTCGCCTGCCTCCAGCAACTTTCGTCCACTGATCCTGACATTTGCTCAGCCCGGTTCCTATAGGTCAAGCTGACTTTGCGTCTACGTTGCTACCCTGCATGGGAGCCATATTGCTTTCCCTAATTAATCCAAGTTATCGGTGCCTACTCGACGTACCTCTCTACTTGATAGAGGTATTGGCTATCTCGTCCATCCTGTAGCATCTTATTTTAGTTTCGTTCTCTCACTTGGACGTTCCGTAGGACTTATAACTGTTACGGGAGCTGATACAGCATCGAGGTAACTCAATTATAGTCAAATTCTATCTGGAGGCCCATATCCACTTTACCATATATACAATACATAGCTCTGCTGTACTATTGTTGTCTCTGTCACAGTAAGATTGTATTGTATTGTATTGTATTGTATTTGAACACTTGTTATAGCGCCCCTACCAGATTTCCCATTCAGAGACGCTCTCGACTACTGCGCGAACGCTGAATCGGAGTTTCACGCCGAAGTGCATGAGCAATTGCGAGTGAAGGACTTGCCCAGGGTCCCTACGCGGCGACTTTGAGGTGGAATCGAACCCGCAACCCTCCAGCTGCAAGGCACCGAACAAACCCCTAAACCACCGCGCCCCAGTTGTATTGTGATGTGTTGTATTGTGTGTTGTATTGTGTGTTGTATTGTACTCCACGTTTATAATGCGACCGAGCCACCCGCAGTAAAGATCCGAGAAATTAATCTCTGATAAACCGACCCGACCGGGAAGCGAACCCGGGGCGCCGGCATGACGAGCAGGCTACCAACCCACTCGGCCACTCAGGATCCTGTTACAAGATGTTTCCGCATTTCATTGCACCACACCATGCTACGTTACATTACATTATATTGATATATTCAGCAATTTCTTTTCTCCAAGAAATCTATTCGTTCCTTGAATTTAATTCTGTGGAAGCTAAACCAACAGTATTTTCATAAATCTATTCAACTACGGGAAAGATTATTAAGAATAGATCTTTAAAGACCTAATTGATGCAAACCAATTATTAATTTCTTTCCGAAATACAAATGTCGAAAAATATACACCATGCAATGTTTAGTCCCAGTTTATAAAGATTCATCTTTATCATGTCTGTGAAAAATTACGAATGTGGAAAAGCATCCAGTTCTGTATGCAGCGTAAGTTTCGAAGAAAGAGAAGCTGAAGAAGACTAAGACTGCGGTTGATCGGCGAAGATAATAATAAACGAAGACATAAGACGAAGAGAAAGAAGATTTGGACTAATAAACACAAGAAAAGCACGGACTTACAAAACAACCTATAGGAATATGGAGATCATTTATTCACACACATCACCGCAAAATGGTTGGCATCTGAAAATAATGACGATTGTAATGATAACGATGAAGATGAAGATGAAGATGAAGATGATGATGATGATGATGATGATGATGATGATGATGATGATGATGGTGGTGATGATGATGATGATGATGAACCAGTTTGCCATCTTTCTTAAATACCTCACTATACCTACATGACATGTTACTTATCTGAAGTTTGTTCAAATTGTGTTTATTTACGAATTAATTTCTTATTATGATTTTGATCTATATAGTCTCAATCTAAACGCATGTCTTTACATTCAACCGATCTTATCGAACTCGTACGAAATATCTTAAATTCTGATTAAATCTTTCTTTTATGCTGTCTGGTGTATTGATCGATTGCTGATATCGTCCTTGCGCTTCAGTCGAAATATCAGTCAAATTTGAAACCTAGGACCACATCTCTGAGACAATATATGCGCGCTATAAATGTGCGATTACCCAGAGGCGAAAATCTGTATACACAACTTTTGGGGGACAGATTTGTTGGGGCCGGATTTCTGCATTTGGGGGGACAGAGGGCCCCACTCAAAACTTGGGGAGGACACTTACCTCTGCCACCCGTGATTTACGCCACTGCAATTATCTAATCGCATAACGTGATACAATGTAACTAGAATTTATTTGACGCCTTCTAAGTACCTTTCGAAGCCGAAGGTGCAGTATCTCTCGAAGGTACTTGCCAAGTGGACTGACTTTCTGGCTTTGGACAGCATTGAAGTGCATGTGGGCGTTAGCATATGCTGTGCATAGGTTGATGCCTTGTGTATTAGACACCAGCGAAGTCACTAAGTAATAATAATTGTTAATTAATAATTATTATTGCCTGCTAACGTCCACTCAGCTTTCCTAAAATCCTCATTGCAATTCTAACAGAGGTCAACCAGTTCATTCTATGGCTTCGAAAATATAAGCTTCTGCATTAGCACTTAACATTATGGATTGTCTCGAGACACTGTTTCGTGCTCGATACGTCTCGAGATAGGTTTTTCGATGTCTCGGTCTCGGTGTCGGACCTCACTGTCTCGGTCTCGATCTCGGTTTTGAGGTCATTTCTTGACTTTTTGGTAACTGTCTAGAAGCGAAAGTCTTGTTCTCTTGTAGAAGCGGTCTCCACAGTTCTTGCGCAGACTGTCTTTAGTTCCGAACTTCTGACAGTTTCGCGCTACGAAATTTTTCTGTGCCGAACGGATGACTATAATATATTTGATCGGAAGTTTAGAAAAGAGGTGTCTCTGGTATTAAAAGATATTGAAAAGAGCAGTTTTAAGTTTGTACTTTATTACTTCTTTCAATTTTCTAATTTCTATCAATGCAAATATCTTAAAATGTCACATAAAAACCCTGAAATAGTTAAATTTGCATTCACGCAATTTGAAATCAACGATAAACGAAATAAATGGCATGCTGTTTTCCACTAGTGAAAAGCCAACATAAGCGAAACGCTTGTAACAACATCTAGTTCCTCAAGGCGAGTTATTTCGATAATATATGGAATGTTGTTGGTTTAAATTTTAGAATCATTTAGAAGATTTCAGAATAGCTGAAATATTTAATTTCTTTATAGTTTATACTATTCAGGCGATCGGCTGATTTCAGTGACTTGTCCCTGGTATTAGACTTCAAAAGTTGAGAGAAAATTGCTTCGGCATTTGGGTCCAGTGTGCATTTCACTCGTTTTGAACTGTCTTAAACTGTCTCGGACCTTGTGTCTCGGTCTCGGTCTCGGACCCCACTGTCTCGGTAGGGCCGTTTTAAGGTTATCGTAGGCCCTTGGCACTCTTGCGTTCGTAGGCCCCAACTGCCAGCTCAGAAATTGAAAACGATTTGATGCGGGAAACAATTAGACTATGGGTAAATTATTAATTAGCTAAGTAATTAACTGAGTAGCTAATTATAATTCTAATCAGTTAGTAACTAAAATTATGCTAATTCTAATTCTAATTAAAACGTCTAATTCTAATTAAAATTTCATAATATTGGCTTCATAATTATTTTACCTACATATTTCCCTACTTGCTCTTTGCTGCATGGATGCTTTATATAAATAATAAACATCAACCAATATTTTGAGTTTTTAGTTTTTTATGATACCTTTGACGGAAGATATGCTTTTAGTCTTGACAAGTACATGTTTATGAAAAATTTCAACAGGGCCTATGCAAAGTAAAATTAATTGGAAAGTGCCTGTTTTATCAATAACATTCTTAGCTTCTAGTAGGGAAATAATATGAGATTTCTCAGAGTTTTCCAGCTGCATCTGAAACATTATGTTGTTCCTGCAACATCAGCACCATTGGAGCGAGAATTTGATGTTGCAAGCTTTGTAGCAAATGAGTAAAGAGATAAACTTGAAAAGTATACTTTAGAACTCCTGATAATTCCCAAGTGCAAGTCCGATCTTGTATACCTGTAAATATAAATATTTTCCACAGTAGTAAGAAGAAATTGGATGTAGACTAATGACATTTGAGTTTCGTCATAATTTGAAATATTTGTCTAATAGATTGAGCATTTTTGTGTCATTTTGTATTCTGACGTCAGCAAATCATTTTAATTAATTAGTTGAGTGCTAATTCTAATTCTAATTAATTAGCTATGCGAAATGCTCATTCTAATTCTAATTATAAAATTCGAACTAATGGTAATTCTTATTAATTAGTTACAAAATCTTAATTGCCCATCACTGGTGGGAAATGATATTTGAAGAGGTTACAAGTGATCCTGCCAAATGCAAAGAGGCCATAAAGTTCACATAGTGTATAGGCTGTTGCACAGCTTAACTTAACTTTAAGTTAATATCTTAAAGTTAGACTGTTTCAGTACAATAACGAATATTATTAAATTAGATTTTAAAATTGTCTTCTTTCATTTTCGCGTCTAATTCAATCATTAAACTTATTTTTTCAGTATCTTATTTTCAGACCTTCGTAGGCCCCTGAAAAGTTCGTAGGCCCTAGGCACAGTGCCTACTGTGCCTACTGGATAAAACGGCCCTGTGTCTCGGTCTCGGTCTTGGTCCTCACTGTCTCGGTTTCGGTCTCAAAATTTGATGTCTCGTATACAAGTCTGATAATGATATTATTACTTAGGGTCAGGGATTCGTCGCTTTTAGAGTGATAGGGCCTATCGACTAAGTTACAGTGTTAACACTCTATAAGCTTGCCTCTTGGGCTTCTCTTAAGCAGCTGTCCTTCTATATATGACGCTCTAAGTAAGGAGTTAGCGCTGAACAAGAAACATCGTTTGGCTCTCATGATTCCAGAGGACAATAATTTCGTAATAATGCTCGCTGCTACTTTAACTGTTGGCTAACATTATTTTACCGACTCCGACCTTGAAGGTCTAAATCAGCGTCGTCTTAGAACAATCATCTCCATGTTGATGAAGAGTACATTTCATTTTTTATAAAATGCGCAAAAGTTCTTCCTTGTATAATTTTTTTTATATATATATTTGCCAGTTGACATTGAAAACATATATGCTTCTCGGATAGCTCCTTCCATCCATCCATCCATCCATCCATCCATCCATCCATCCATCCATCCATCCATCCATCCATCCATCCATCCATCCATCCATCCATCCATCCATCCATCCATCCATCCATCCATCCATCCATCCATCCATCCATCCATCCATCCATCCATCCATCCATCCATCCATCCATCTATCCATCCATCCATCCATCCATCCATCCATCCATCCATCCATCCATCCATCCATCCATCCATCCATCCATCCATCCATCCATCCATCCATCCATCCATCCATCCATCCATCCATCCATCCATCCATCCATCCATCCATCCATCCATCCATCCATCCATCCATCCATCCATCCATCCATCCATCCATCCATCCATCCATCCATCCATCCATCCATCCATCCATCCATCCATCCATCCATCCATCCATCCATCCATCCATCCATCCATCCATCCATCCATCCATCCATCCATTAACCCACCCTTCCTTCTTCCTTCCTTCCTTCCTTCCTTTCTTTCTTCCTTTTCCTTCCTTCCTCCTTCCTTTCTGTCTGTCTGTCTTTCTTTTTTTTTCTTTCTTTCTTTCTTCTTTACTTCCCTCCTTCCTTCCTTCCTTCCAACCTTCACGTTCATTCATTCGTTCATCTGTGCATTCGACCGATTGCTCATTACTTCTCTCTTCCAATTCTTACACCGTTTGTCACTCTCAAACTCCTCTTCCCTTAACTCCTACTTACGTGAAACCGGATACTCCCTTAGGCCTCGTTCGACAACCGTAATATTCCGCAATCTGACCCCCCACTAGAAAGGAATTTGTCACTATGATGCTGTACAGTTATTAATCAGGTTTCACTAGCACTTAACTATTTACACATTATTATTAGTAATATTGCTACTTCGATGTTTTATCATTATCATTATATAATGTTGTCCCATTGTGCATTGCCAATGGTGTATTAGAAACCATACTAACTTACTTACTTTTTTCTGTCCTTATCTCCTCTGGTTCTCGTTCGCTCTATCCCTTACTGTCTGCCTCCCTTTGTTTGTCTTTCATTCTGCTTATAGCTGCTTTCCTGGCTGTCTATCGCGCACTCTCACTCTCTCTTTCTTTTCCCCTCTCTCTCTCCACACTCTTATGCTTATGCTTATGCTTATGCTTATGCTTATGCTCTCTCTCTCTCTCTCTCTCTCTCTCTCTCTCTCTCTCTCTCTCTCTCTCTCTCTCTCTCTCTCTCTCTCTCTCTCTCTCTCTCTCTCTCTCTCTGACGTTCTGCGGCTGTGTGTCGCTCGCTTTCTCGTCTCTTTATAGCAGCGGTCCGATGTGAGAGGCACCCTTCGTCCGCCTCCTCCTCCTTCTTTAGATCCTTTTGACACTTAGCGTGGGAACTTCTTGACTCTGTTACGGTTCAGCGAACGTTTATGATTTGTCCAAGTTAACTAAATCACCGTCGCCTTTACTGCGCTCGCTCGTCTCGGCTCCATCCGACCAGCGTCAGGAAACAGACAGATAGACTGACAGACGGGCAGACTTACAGAAGACAGGCAGGCAGGCAGACTTACAGACTGACAGATGGATATAGACAGACAGATGGACAGACAGAAAGACAGATAGACAGACAGACAGACAGCCAGACAGACAGATAGACATACAGACAGACAGGCAGGCAGGCAGACAGAAAGACAGATAACAGAGTTGTATGGTCTTGAGACTCAGTATACGGTCTCGATTCGTCTCGAGATAAGTTTTTGATGTCTCGCTGTCGGTCTCGGTCTCGGTCTCGTGGTCATTTCTTGAATGTTTGAAAACTGTTTCGAAACGAGTCTTGTTTTCTTGTAGAAGCGGTCTCCATAGTTCTCGCGCAAATTGTCTAGTTCTGACAGGCTCTCGCCTTTGATGGTGTCATTAAATTCCGCTGTTGTTGAATATCTGGACACAATTTGTACACCAGCCTCAACTAGTACTACTAATGTATGGACAATCTTAGCGGAAAACAAGAAGTTCGAGATTCTCTCGCCTCTAGTTGAAAAAATTCAGCATACCTGCAACTTCAGATCCTGTAGAAAGAGTTTTCAGTCATAGTGGACTTTATGCGACGCTATGCTTGAGAATCTCGCGTTCATAAAATCTAATGGCATAATTATAGTAGCCAGTAAAAGAATTTTCGTAGGCAATCCATAATCACCAACATTACGGAAGAAGCTATAGCAGTAGACTAGAATATAGGCAAGTTGGGAAGCTGGTACAGGAGTCGTTTACTTGTTAGTTGTTTTTATTGTTTATTCGGTAACCTATGCATATATATATACACACACCGACAGCACACATGCTGATATAATTATATGTATATATATATATATTTACATGACCATATATAGATATACATGAGTAGTTTGCGTGTAGTATGGTTGCATGTATCGGAGTTGCTTACAACACGAAGCGACGTAACACGACTCTTAATTTGTGGTTAGTCCAACCGTGTAGATTACAGCGTCGCGTGCAACTTGGTTCAACGCCATAAACTTGCCCTCTTACACTCACATAACACTTCTACATTCCTTATGTAAACATGCGTACACTTGTTGTACGCTGAAGTACTACACGCTGAAGTGCACAATGGCTGACCTCATAGCGTATACTCGGACTTCGATGGACTGTTGCTAATGATTCTATGTTTAGGTCTAAGTCAGGTCCTGGACGGCGGCTATCGGTGAGACTTCAAAAAGCCAGAGAACGCCCGACGACCCTACCACGTTCAATGACGTTCATGTCTCAATTAAGTTGAACGCCAACTGGTCGTCGTTGGTCTATGGCCCGAACGGAGGCCATTCACACGCAAGGATGGGAGGGAGGACGAATGAGTCGACGACCTGGCAGGGACAAGTTTTATTCCGAGGGAGGGACCGCTTTAAAGGGAAACGCCGCCGACAATGACATCTCGTGAGGTGTCTAGTTTATAACGCAGATTTGGACATTTGGGCAGACAGACAGACGGGCAGACAGACAAACACAAGACATGGAGACATGCGAATGACGTCCGTCTGTGTGTCTGTCCCTCTGTGTCTGTCCGTCTGTGTATGTCCCTCTGTGTGTCTGTCCGTCTGTGTGTCTGTCCGTCTGTGTGTCTGTCCGTCTGTCCGTCTGTGTGTCTGTCCGTCTGTGTGTCTGTCCGTCTGCGTGTCTGTCCGTCTGTGTGTCTGTCCGTCTGCGTGTCTGTCCGTCTATGTCTGTCCCTCTGTGTGTCTGTCTGTGTGCCTGACCGTCTGTGTCTGTCTGTCTGTGTGTCTGTCGGTCTGTGTGTCCGTCTGTGTGTCTGTCCGTCTGTGTCTGTCCGTCTGTGTCTGTCCGTCTGTGTGTCTGTCCGTCTGCGTGTCTGTCCGTCTGCGTGTCTGTCCGTCTGTGTGTCTGTCCGTCTGTGTCTGTCCGTCTATGTCTGTCCGTCTGTGTGTCTGTCCGTCTGTGTTTGTCCGTCTGTGTCTGTCCGTCTGTGTGTCTGTCCGTCTGCGTGTCTGTCCGTCTGTGTGTCTGTCCGTCTGTGTCTGTCCGTCTGTGTATGTCCGTCTGTGTGTCTGTCCGTCTGCGTGTCTGTCCGTCTGCGTGTCTGTCCGTCTGTGTGTCTGTCCGTCTGTGTGTCTGTCCGTCTATGTCTGTCCGTCTGTGTGTCTGTCCGTCTGTGTTTGTCCGTCTGTGTCTGTCCGTCTGTGTGTGTCCCCGTCTGCGTGTCTGTCCGTCTGCGTGTCTGTCCGTCTGCGTGTCTGTCCGTCTGTGTGTCTGTCCGTCTGTGTCTGTCCGTCTATGTCTGTCCGTCTGTGTGTCTGTCCGTCTGTGTATGTCCGTATGTGTCTGTCCGTCTGTCCGTCTGTGTGTCTGTCCATCTGTCTGTCCGTGTGTCTGTCCATCCGCCTGTCCGTCTTTGTGTCTGTCTGTCTGTGTGTCTGTCCGTCTGCGTGTCTGTCCGTCTGCGTGTCTGTCCGTCTGCGTGTCTGTCCGTCTGTTTGTCTGTCCGTCTGTGTCTGTCCGTCTGTGTGTATGTCCGTCTGTGTGTCTCTCCGTCTGTGTCTGTCCATCTGTGTGTCTATCCGTCTGTGTCTGTCCGTCTGTGTGTCTGTCCGTCTGTGTATCTGTCCGTCTGTTGTCTGACCGTCTGTGTCTGTCCGTCTGTGTGTCTGTCCGTCTGTGTGTCTGTCCGTCTGTGTATTTGTCCGTCTGTTGTCTGACCGTCTGTGTCTGTCCGTCTGTGTGTCTGTCCGTCTGCGTGTCTGTCCGTCTGTGTCTGTCCGTCTGCGTGTCTGTCCGTCCGTATGTCTGTCCATCTGTCTGTAAGCAACTCCGATACATGCAACCATACTACACGCAAACCAGACACAGAGACAAGTGTGTCTGTCCTTCTGTCTGTCTGTGTGTCTGTCCATCCGTGTTTCTGTCTGTCTGTGTGTCCGTCCGTCCGTCTGTCTGTGTACATGTATGTCTGTCCCTCTTCCTGTCTGTTCTTTTATCTGTCCGCCAATTCGTTCGTCCACCCGTCTGTCTGTCTGTCTATCTCTCCCCGTCCGTTCGTTTACCTCATCGTATGCGAATGCCTGAACAGATTGGTCCGTGTTTCTTCGCTGATCTATTCGTCGGTTGACGTGAGAAAGTTGGCGTCGGACGTCAACGTAAGAGAGCTAATGAGAAGGTCCGTTGACCGACTCACAACAGAACATATCAGCCACTGAGCGACAGAAGACGCCGCCGACGACAGCACAATAAGAATATCATGATAAGCCACAATTACAAATGTATACATACCCACTACGATCAATACATCAGGTCCTATGCATACATATATATCATAATACCGATTTATACATGTCATATATATACATATGTATATATAATACGTTCGTTACATTTAGATATATCATGCCCATAATAGGTAAATATATATGCATGTATATGTATATAATTATATTATATTAATATGTACGATTCTATGCTATTTATTTGTATCGTGCATGTATACCTGTACATACGGTGGAAAAAAATAGCACATTATGGCATAAACACATATAATATATATGTACACATAGAGGGTCTATAGGCACTTATGAATATATAGACATATATATATACCATTAAAATTAAACAGATCATATGTTACTCAGTGTTGTGATATGTTGTGTAAACTATTATAGTCGTCATACGTTGGCAAAGTGCCCACCTAGGGATTTCTATCGAATGCTATTCTCTTGTGTATACGTCATCATCGAGAAAAAGTCAGCAAAACAGTTTATGTGTATATCACTCTGCGTTCACGATATACACATGACAGACGCATAGACATACACTGTATGGTAGCAGACAGGCGGAGCGATACGTAAACTGGCATATTGACACACCCAGCCATTCTCTCTCTCTCTCTCTCTCTCTCTCTCTCTCTCTCTCTCTCTCTCTCTCTCTCTCTCTCTCTCTCTGTCTCTGTCTCTCTCTCTGTCTCTGTCTCTCTCTCTCTCTCTCTCTCTCTCTCTCTGTCTCTCTCTGTCTCTCTGTGCGTCTCTCTGTCTCTGTGTCTGTCTGTCTCTGTGTCTGCCTGTCTGTCTCTGTCTGTCTCTGTCTGTCTCTGTCTCTCTCTCTCTGTCTCTCTGTCTCTGTCTGTCTGTCTGTCTGTCTCTCTCTCTCTCTCTCTCTCTCTCTCTCTCTCTCTCTCTCTCTCTCTCTCTCTCTCTCTCTCTCTCTCTCTGTCTCTCTCTCTCTCTCAAATTGCTTATCTTTCACAAGCTGCCTATCTGTCTTTACGGACTGATTTTCTGGATATTGCCCTGATTCTGATTAAGTTTTTGTGCGCCATCGGTTGATGCCTTGCTCATTAGACATCGGCGCTATAGAAGTTACCAATTACAACTACTAATTAGGAGGGCCCGATAGCGCATTGGATAACATCTGGCGTAGAGAGCGAGAGGTACCGAGTTCCAGTCTCATAGGGCGGATATGCTTTGTAGGCTGCTATTAGCGCCGTGTATTGCAGGCTGTCTGTTCTGTTAGTAGTTAAGATTTATGTCTTCTGTCATTTGCGTTGTTGTGAATTGTTTCAATTGCATAACTGTACACTGTACCGGTTGCGATGTGTCAACCGGATTGTTTCAATAAAGAAAGAATTATTATTATTATTATTATTATTATTATTATTTTTTACCCGAGGATCAAGGATCCCTCAGGATTGATGAAAAAGTGCTATAAAGGAGCAGGAAATTTGTCTGGAGGGTCAGGCCTCGTCTGGGTTTGCAGGAAAAGTGCCGTTGAATGCGACCAAGTTATAGCGTTGGATGCAAACAGACAGATGTTGGAAAAGAAATGATGTCTCTTATTATAATTATTATTATTATTATTTTTTTTTTACCCGAGGTATATTATATTTTTATATTATTATTATTATTATTATTATTATTATTATTATTATTATTATTATTATTATTATTATTATTATTATTATTATTATTATTATTATTATTATTATTATTATTATTATTATTATTATTATTATTATTATTATTATTATTATTATTATTATTATTATTATTATTATTATTATTATTATTATTATTATTTACACCTACAAGAGACGCCGTGATCACGACAAGAATCTGCGCTGTCGCTATTAATGTATTGTAATCAGGTTTATATTGATTGATTGATTGATTGTAATGAACTTTGATTCAATGTTAATGTAACGCAATTTAATGGTGGAGATCATGTTTTAACGCCTTTAAATAGTTTTCCATTATTCGAGACACGTACTAAGTCTAAGAATACAAATTTAGAATAAATTAGAGACTGTTTAGTACATCTGTTGATTTCTCGTTTTCATGTAAGTTTTTTTTCTGTTTTATTACGTTTCTTTCTCAAAGTTTGTCTCTCTTTGTTTCAGTCCGTTTGCGTGTCTCTGCTCGTCTCTGTCGATGTCTGTGTGTGTATTTCTCGTGGTCTCGCTTCGTCTTTGAATGTCTGTGGTCTGTCTGCGTCTCTAATTGGTCTTTGTCCGTCTGTCTGTTTGTATGTATGTCGGTCTCTCTCTCTGTCTGTCTCTCTGTCTCTGGCTCTGTCTCTGTCTTTGTCTCTGTCTGTCTGTCTGTCTGTCTGTCTGTCTCTCTCTCTCTTCCTTCTTTGGATCCTTTCCTTCTGGTGCACTCTATAATTAATCCCTTTGAGACCGACTTTCGTCCAAGTCCTTTATGCCCTCTCTCGTATACACGGAAGAGAGGGCAATGTCTGACTGCATGGCGTGACATGGCCCCTCGATCCCTTCAACCCCTGTAACTTCGCCCCTGTCGTCACGTCATCCCGAATCCCATACCCACCTTGCAACCTCCATCATCTCCTGTTCCAACGATCCGTACTGAGCAGGCGGCATTTCGAAATTTGAAAACACTCCATGCACCGTTTCGTAATACTACACCCGGTCCCTTTGAGGGTCGTTGCGTCAGCGTCAAACGCAGGGATTGGTTTGCTCAAGGGGGTAATTTTGCGAGGTATGTATAGTCTATCTACCCACAAATGAGAGTTTCTGTAATGTTCGTGGTATTTGGTCAGCTGTCGTTTGGTCACCGAAATTAACGCACAGTCGTTACGCAATCACTTCTTTCATATTGTACTTAGGCATCGGCGTTAATGCTAGACTGAATTTACTGCTATGCTGCACCGCAGCCGTCTGCTTGTTTCTCTGTCTGTCTTTCTATCTGTCTGTCTATTTGTCTGTCTATCTATCTGTATGTTTATCTGCCTGTCTATTTGTCTATCTATCTCTCTGTCTGTCTCTTTGTCTCTCTGTCTGTCTATCTGACTGGCATTTTGGTCTGGATACGCTACCAAACTTGATCATACCTGCTGTTGTGCTTGATTGAGCACCTGTTAATAAACCGTTTACCACTACTTAGCTTCTTTTTCGGCCCTCTAGGAATCGCGAGATTGCGATTGGATGAGGTCGTTCCTTTGCTTAAATATATTTGATAAATATCTTATCATTCAATTCCCGTCTCCCAGTCGCTACTCGTCTGAGTTCTCTGACCAATCCATCTCTCACAATGCACCTTAACTCTAGAACGAGCAGGAGAAAGAAAGAGAATTCCGCCGATTCTCAGTTCCTCCACCCAATCAGATCATCTATCTCGCCTTCATATCTGTATCACTATAGTCAGGCTTTCCATTCAACAACAAAGTGCCGCCTCCTCTTCAATATATCTTATATAAAGTAAATGTACCCGTTTCTCTATTGCTACATAATGGTCTTGACTCTTTCATTGTTCAATGAATTGATCGGGTGAGATCCATAACCGCCGCTGCCCGTTTGAATGGTTGCCACGATATTTGAGGTCACGGTGTGCGGACTGTGATAACCCGAGATTAAAATCTCTGTAGTAGGCTAAGCAGTTCACCGTCGGCATGAGAATCGGTATGCTAAAACACAGAGACGCATGTGACGTGCGCTCCTACCGATGTCTCTAACCGGGACAGTGATCCATCCAATTCGCTGCCTTCTTAGCTTTCGCCTTTCCTCTCTGTAATCTTCTGGCAATCTGGTCATGTTATTCATACCAAACCTTCCCTCTGACTTGATTATAGCGCTCGTGTGATGAGCTGGCGCCCTGGGAGTACCCATTGGGTAGCATTTAACACATGTTTGAGTTTGCGATTACGATTTTTAAGATTAAATTTATACTAGCAGAGTATCTGCATGTAGGGTTAAGGCGCTATATAATTACAAGTTAACCTGACCCATTTCTGTCGTTTTCAGGTCGACTTCTTCCAGATATTCCATGTAAAGTCTGTTCCGATCATTCCTCTGGAAAGCACTACGGAATCTATGCTTGCGATGGGTAATTCAATCTGATCTGACCTCAACCAATATCATTTCCCCATCTTTTGTCGGATGCAAGTATATATATAAAACTAATTAGAGAGAGAGAGAGAGAGAGAGAGAGAGAGAGACAGACAGACAGACAGACAGACAGACAGACAGACAGACAGACAGGCAGACAGAGAAGAGAGAGGAAGAGAGACAGAGAGAAGATAGAGACACACACACACGCACACAAAGTGACAGAGGGAGGGACGGACGGAGTGAGGAGAAAGGCGGGAGGAAGAGATAGAGTTAACAATTACAAGAATTCGCTGTAGGGACAATAACTAACGTAAATAGCCATGCTATAGCTGGTTTGTTTTCATGTAAAACCAGTAGATACTTTGAGCTTTGCTCTAAAAGAAATATGACATATTTCTTTTTTGACTTTCAGATGTGCGGGTTTTTTCAAGGTAAGCCAATATTATTTTCTGTTATACGACACTGCATGAATAATGTTACTTCTTATATTTCGTTTGTGTTACTGCCTTCGTCACCACGAAGTAGAATTTGGTACCGGCATAAGCTGGGAAGTACACGGCAGGTCCTGCGATACAGGCAGTGTCCCTGTGGTGTTCAGGACCTATAAGGATCAATCCACTGGTCACTCCGTTGTCGAATCGTAGGAAGTGAACGCGTATACATATAGCGACATGGGAATTTCAATTAATTAACTTACGTTCTAACTTTAATCTAATCTAATCTAATGTAATGATTTCTATAGCGCCGTTATAATTATTTTCAAGATATCAGTCGATGGTCATTTCGAGTGAAGTCACAGTCAAGACTCGTAATCCAATGTTATCTTTACGTTATGATGTGAACATATCTATTATACGCCAAAGAGGCAGAACAACGACGAAAACCGATACAACTAAGAATAAGCACAGAGCGTCAGCTGTAGAGTCCACAGCTCACTGTACACATATAATCAAAGTTGCTATACAGATTGGTTCATGCTTATTCATGAATACCAAAGCAAGGTTGTCATCATTATGGTAAATATCTAATAAACATGTCCGCATTAGATTAGGAATAGTAACATTTACAGAAAAGTATAACTGGAAATACAATAATATTTACAACGACGTACTTTCACCAGAAAAGTAAAATTCAGTCTGCCCAGTTCATTAATAAACTTTCCAATATCGTAAACCCAAATATAAGACGATATAAGCCTACTGAATTCCAGCATAGGCCTACTTTCAATTCATTCGATTGTCGTGCTGATAAAGTCAAGGCAGGTCAAAACAAGAAAGGATTAGGTACCGGTATCTTGTAATTTGCGATGTAAAATGTCATCTAGATTGGAGGAATAAGACGCGATACAATTGCTCGTCCAGTATGTCATTATATTATGTCATTAGGCTACATATCACATTAGAGCCCCTATATAATTATACGCTAAGTACAGTAGGGTGAACTGAGTTTGATTTTTGTCGTGACAGCGTTCCATACGACGAGGCCGTTCGTACGAATGTAAGTCACGAAGTCCAGCATCCGGAGCATGCGCAGTCGACAAAACTCATCGCAACCAGTGTCGATCCTGTCGCCTAAGAAAATGCCTACAAGTCGGAATGAACAAAGAAGGTATACGTTGCTGGCAAGCCATAACAAAGCATTGATATAGCGCATTTTTATGAATCCATAAGAGGTCAAGGTGTTTGACTGTAGATGGTCATGCAGACGACGCTAGATAGGGAGCATGTATCGATTCTGTTCAAGTGGGAGTGAAGAAAGAAGAGGCAGGCTGCTGACAAGAAGTACCTCTCAGAGTGTGGTATTCGGCAGAAAAACTATTATACGTAACTACCTTACCTTACCTTAATTTACATCATCTTAATTAACCTAATAATTATTTACTTATCTGAAGTGTACTTACGGCTGCTTCACCTTACCATAACTTAAACCGTCTTTCCTTGTCTTACTTAACTCTTACCTTACCGTGCATTGCCTTTCCTAAATTTACTATACTATACCTTATCTTAGGTTAGCTTACTATACTCAGTAGATAGATAGTGAAAGAGGCGCTATGTAAATTATTGTATGCGCTACAATACATTTCGCTGTAAGAATTATGCATTTAACTATGCTACACTATATATACATTACGCTTATTATAGTTATTGTTAGTAACTATACTATCGCGCGGGTGTCTATTGCACAAGGCATCAACCGATGGCGCACCAGACCAACCTGCACTCAGGCCAATATCTAGAAAGGGATCAGTAGAATAAGACGGAGGGAGAGGCAGCCCATGGAGCACGGATAAGCAATTTAGACAGACAAAGTCTCAAGTCGAGAACGAAATGACACAAGCGACTGAGACTTACGGACATGTCGACAGATACAGGGAAAGCGTTCCAAAGCATATATGTCCAGCC